>DWQX01003252.1:0-18450 GCA_018245475.1 Pharmacophagus antenor
TATATATATATTTAATAAGAGCTTCACTAAAAAATGGAATAATTATATTTATTAATACCTCTTTTTTTGAATGTTGCTTTTTAGGTGCCTTCTTTTTGCGAGATTTTTTAGTTTGGAGGGAAGGTAATTGAAATGTAAGGTCGTCCAAATCATCTTCCTCCAGACTTGAACCATCATGACCGCTAACATCAGCATTCTCTTGGGCGTCACTGGATTCTGAATTGTGTCTGAATGCAACCTTCTTGCTTTTAGCATAGCTTTTCCTGGAAGGCTGTGAACATTTATGGTTTAATTACCAGTAAATAATTGCTGTAGTAACAAAGTATTTATTTATATAAAAATGTTTCATTGATTTAAAAAAGGTTGTAAATGTGAAAAATAAATGTTGAGCAGAAAATGTCACTTTATATCTTTTTAATTATTTACCTATATATCTACCTATAAATAACAATGAGATACAGTTTCGCAAAAGATGTAAACACTGTAGTGGCCTCTGCTAACAGAGAACCAGCACTAGTAAAAACACTGTAAAATGCAATATATATATTGTCCACATACTGTAAACTGTGTATATATACTGTAAATTGAAATATCTATAGACAATATTATAACTAATCTTAAAATGTTAGTGCATATAGATTCACACATTTTTATAACTAACCTTTAAATGATAATGATGTATAAGTTCAAGATCTTCAAACAAATGGACAGATTGAGAATCTTCCATATTTAAATTAGTATTGTTAGTGTTAGTTGTAACCATGTTAGTTTTGTTGCATTTTTCTGAATTGTCAATAGACTGATTTTCTGTGTTTTTATCACAATTATGGTTTGGTTCAACCACAGTTTTGTTAGTATTGAGAATTATTGCATTATTTTTTGCCCCCAATACATGTGCAACTCTAGTTGGACCAGTTTGCATATTAAATTCTTGTAGTATCGCCCTAGCACGTGGTCTTAATCTTTCGATATGTTGCTTCTCTAATTTTTTAATTGGTGACACATTTTCCCAGTCTGCTTCCTCACTTTCATCAAATCCAAAAAAGGTTGCATCTTCATTGTTATTTTTACTTCGTAAAGCAGTCCTGTCTTTTGATTTTAAAGGTGTTATTTGTGCACTTACAACTTCTGGAGTATTTTCTATATCATTCACATCCTCATTTGGAATATCTGCTGTGCTATTTTTTAATGATTTATTTTTCTTAGGTGTAACACTTGTATTAATGAAACTTGTGGCATTTTCTTTAATTGGAGTAACATCATTCGAAAAATTAGTAATATCCTCAAATAAAGAATTCTTTTTAATCGGTGTAGATCTTAATTTGGATTTTTTCTTCTCACTCTTCTCAACAACTTCCTTGAAAAATGATATTATACTTGTCTGTTTCAATTTTAATTCTATTTCACTTTGAACAATTTCTGGTAGAACTGCATTATGTTCTGGCACAATATTTGTATATACATTTTTCTTTTTATTATTAAAATCAATAAATGAGCTTTCAAAAGCAGGAGTCATATTAGGTTTAACATATGTGTTAACTTGCCATTTTATTGGAAATTGTTCAAATTCAGCTCTCCATGGTGTTGCTGAGAGATGTCTTGCAGATATATTCATACTGCTGCTTGCAGCAGGTTGTTTATCAAAGAAACTTATTTCATCTTGAAGGTTTAATGGATCATTATTTGCAACTTTTTCTTCAAGCCCATTTCCTGCGACAGATTGCTGCCTGATGTGATTTGGTGAGTGAACAGGAGAATAATTAATGTCATCATGATCATTAGCAAATGATTCATTGTTCAAAATTATGTCTTCGACATGGAAAGAGTTAAAATTTTGCTCTAAATCATTTTTTTCAGTATTAATTGCTTTTCTAATTACATTATTTTGTGCTACTTGTATAATAGAAGCTGGTTGTACCTTTTGTGATTTTATTTGGGATTTTGTTGACAAAATCTTTTTTAAGTTTGCTAATGATTTTGTTACATTTTTGTCATAGTTCATTGTAAAAACAGGTTTAGATTTTTCTTGTTTCTTTTGTAAAGTTCTTTTACGTTTTTTTTTATGTGGTGGTGGTTCTTCCGTAGGGTCATAAGTGAATTCATACACATCTAAAATACTAGAATCTCTTTTTAATGCATTTTGTTTTTTGCTGTAATCTTTAGATAAACCTTTGTCATTTATGATTGTCATTTTTTTATTACAAGATGGAGAGATATTACATGTTTTGATCGTATTTGATTCATTACCATTATTATTGGAGTCTGCATGTACTTTACTAGAAACATTATTTTTATCAACTTTTTGTTGTTTCTGTATAGCTTCAGTGTTTGTTAAGAATTTCACTGATTTAATATTTCTAGTAATAGATTTTTGAACAGATGAACTACTAACACTTTTGGCTTTTATTTCTTTTGAATGTACAGGAGTCTTTGTTTTAGGGTGAAGTGTCCGTAAGTTTCTTTTTACTTGTATTTTTTCTTTTATAGAAACAATCTTTGCACATATATTATTATTTCGTACATTTGGAGTGCTAGCTTGAATAGGTTGAACAGGAATGAACTTACTTGGACTGATAGAATGGTCTACAAATCTTGATGGAAGTCGACAGATTCTTTTAGGACGACTATCTGTCATATTAGTTTCTACCATTTTTAATGGTGATATCATCACTACTAGCTGTTTATGGCATACTCCAAAAATACCATTACTTAAAGGCTTATTATTTTCTTCAAGATTTTTTGTCCGTTGATTTACAAAATTGTTTTCGGGTAACTTTCTGTTTCGGCGTGCCGTGACTTTATGAATATTCGCAATTTCAGTAGGGATAGTTTTAGTTTTATTTAATTTTCTGCTTGTGCTAGAACGTTTGGGAGAAGCCACAGGGTCATCATCTGAGGTTGAATTAGTTTTATCTGACAGGGCTTTTCTTGTAGTTTTTGTACATTTAGATGGAATTTTAGACTTCGACTTAGTAGAGACAAAAACATTTTCTTTCAATGTTACGATGTTTTCACCTCTTTTCGATTTCGGTGGCATGATGCGTAAAAATATCTCGATTTTCACACTCATAAACAAATTATACAGTTATAGGAGTTCACATTCTGTTCATAACTATTTAAAAACTAGTTTATTTAAAACTGTCACATTAGAATAATTCTAGTAGCCACAAATTAAAACATTTGTTTTTATAACTTTCGCTCGTTTTTTGTGTTTGACAAATGACATTATCTTTAATGCCTAAATGTTACTATTGCAAAAATTTTTTATATAATTTTATAAGCACAGAAGCTTTTATGGAAAAATTAAGTTATTATTTTTTTAACGTAAATTTAGCAAAAAATTGTTATGTTTTTGCTACAAACATTTTGCTGATAATATTATGAGGTTTAAGTTTAATATAATATTTTAACTACCTGCTTTTAGGTACTACTACTTTGCACAAACGAAAATAATTAATAACAACGACATCAAGTCATTAAATTCATTTCAAAATTGTGCTTTCAATTCAGTAAAATACCTTATTAAACTATGATATGGCAATATTAGTTTTATTTCAAAAGTATCGTTGATTGGTTCGATTTCAATCCGTTATATATTTAAAAGTTTGTCCTAATCGTACTCATTTTTTACTTCGATAAGGTGGATTTCAATTGTTTTATTTACGGTAAAAACACGAAGTATTTAGTTCTGTTCTTAAAATATTAGGTGATTTTAGATTAGAAAACTAGTAACAGTTTAAATATAATGAAAGTTATGTATGTTAAACATGGACAGATTTTTAATAATTTTCTTTATTTGCAGGAAATATCTTGATTTATTAGAAAATGTAACAGCCATTAAATGATAAAAGAATAAATTTGGCACTTCGACATTTATTGCAGTTAGTGTTGAACATGAAAAAGAACCAGTAAAACAATAAATAAGATACAGCCTTTTCAACAATCATAGCAGAGCATAGAAGTAAAAAAAATGGTGGACGGTGAGAATAATAAAGCTACTATCGATACCGTGCAGGTGGCTCTGCGAATAAGACCTCTTATGCAGCAGGAAATAGAACGAGGTTGTGATGAGTGCATTGAAGTTGTTAATGGAGAACCTCAAGTTCAAATCAAAGACCTGGCTTTTACTTACAATTTTGTTTTTCCGCAACATATCACACAGCAAGAATTTTACGACACCGCAGTCAAAGGGCTCATAGGGAGATTATTTCAAGGTAAGAAGTAAAACATGTAATTAGTTAACAGAAGAAAGAAAAAGTTACTGTCTCATTTGTAAATTTTATTCAATTGATCCAATTTAAATAATAAAATTAAGTCTAAATAAGATACCTTAATAGAGAATGCCTTGACTGATAAAGGTACTATGTTAAGTTTAATAAAGATCACTCTCTACAGTTCAGCAACATATACTAGTTTGTTCCACATTGAATTTGTATATTAACTGCTTTCTGTGGCGCAGCAGTACCACTTGCCTTTTAATATGGGGGCTCTGGTTACTATTCCTGGGCCACTAGAGTAGTGATCTGATTTTGGTAGGGTTTTTAGAATTTGTCTGGCTCATTTACCCCCTATGTTATAATATTGCTGCTCTAAAGGCATTCCTGTTTCAGCATACATGAGAGAGTCAAAAGTTTTCTGTGCAATCTAAGTGTTAACTGACAACTGATAAAAAGAAAACAATGTAATTAGCAGTACTGTCTTATTGAGTAAGCTAAGCTTCTCAGTAGTACATTAATTATTTTCATTATAGTTTTTTAAACAACTATTTACTATGACTTAAATTAGTAAATATTATTGAGTTGCCCAGATTATTTGTCATGTTAAACTGTTACCTCAAGCATTATAATTATTTTGGAATATGGTAATTCTTCTGCTGGTCTTTGCTACCTCCACTAGTAAAGTCAGATGCTTTGCTCGTCCACACAAAAAAAGAAAAAGCGAACCTTTTTGTAACTGTTTTGGTCACAATTTGCATTAAGACACTGATAATAGCACCCTCTTACAAATACTTCAATGAGGTATCTCCACGCAGGAAATCCACATTACATACAAACAGGTTTAAAGTCACTGTGCGTTGTCTAGACATTAATAAAGCCTGAGAACTCAACGGTTTACCAGCCATTGTACACAGGATTTGTACTTCAGAATTGTGTCCTGATCTGACATATTTGTATAGCCTCTATTTTAAGACTGGAATGGTACCGAAGTGCTAGGAGCTTGCGAATGTACAGCCTGTGCCTAAAAATAGGTAACAGTGCTGACCTTGCTAATTACCAACTAATTTCAATTACCTCCATGTCTTACAGATTATGAAATGTATATTGTACTCACGCCTGATGGCTTACCTAGAACATAATGAAATCTTAAGTAGATGACAATATGGTTTTCATTGAAATTGTTTTGTTTCGTTTACTGTTTAAATAATGTTTACTGGGGATCTTTTAGTATACGTGAGTCCCTCGAGACAAATGGGGTAGCCATTGCTGTTTCCCTAGATATCTTGATGATTTCCAACAGGATTTGGCATAATGGCCTTATCTGTAAGTTCCCAGCATATGGTTTTTCCCTTGGTCTAATTGGAATAATAAAGGAATTCCTATGCAACCGATCTCGAAATTTGATCCTGGAATGCACCGATCGCCTTCGGTTACTGCATATTGAAATATCTTAAAACCTTAACTTAGGGCGTTTTATCTAGTCCAAGCCAACAGTCGCAAGGAAGCTGGTGGTCCTTGTAAAAGTGCGGCGGTACTTTACACTATGATAGCTTTTATCTCTGTATAAAGCCCTAGTCCGGTTGTGTGTGGAGTACTATGGTCACATACGGGCGGGCGGGCGCTGGAATTACATATTATTTTACTATCCTTTTTTCGCCTTCGGACATCTACACGCATGGAGTTTTACCATCTTTTTACTGTAGATATTCCGCGCATTGGGACGAAGCATTTCGAATCGTCGTTCATAATGCGTACAGCAGAGGAATGGAACAACTTACAGACATCAGTTTTCATTATATTTGAGAATAAAGTGAATAGGCTACTTCTCGATTTGTACAATACCATCAAAAATCACATTTCCACATCACGCCAGATGAGATTGTAGTTAAGTAGAAACCTGTATAAGGTAAAAAGAGGCTACACGCATGTCTTTTAATTTGCATTATTTCCTACAACATTTAACTTCTCCATCTATATATTTACTTCATATTCATTATGTAAAATAAAATATAGTTGTTCATATTATATTTATTATGCTTAGCAGTAAGGTTCAATAAGAAATGTCTATAATAAGAATATATTTTATATCCACTTTCCACCACCTTATTACGTTACGAGGATATAGATATGTTGTCATATATTAAAACCATAATTTGAACATAATGCTTGAAATTCAACTTAAGTGTTTTTTAATAAAAGTAAAACCAAGAGCAAACAGAAATTAAACGAAATTATGGGCTCCTCCATAATTCCTTTTCAAAATTTTTCAGTAAATTTTGTCATGTTTTCCCATTCACAAGCTTAATTTTTTTTCATTTATGGTGATGACCTTTAAGATAATGTCTAAGTTTCATGTTTTTTACTGCCAGGGTTATTTTTATGGAACCAACTTCAAGATACTCTTCAAAAAAAGTATTATTAAAATCGGAACAGTGTTATGCTTAATCATAAATAAAAAATACACAACAAATATTTCTTGAAACCTCCTTGTTGCTGGTTAATAAGATATATACTGTTGGTTTTCAGGGTACAATGTGACAATATTGGCATATGGTCAAACTGGGTCTGGGAAGACTTACACAATGGGCACAAATTATTCAGGATCAGATGGAGATTCTACAAAGTTAGGTGAGTCACAGTTAATTCTATAGGATATTTGAAAATTATTTTGGTTGTGGGGTGTTTTAAAACAAAAAAATAAAGAAATGGGTAGGCCAAATGGGGTAATAGCCACATCTTCACTTACCATTGTAAAATATTAATAAGTTTTAATTTGTTATAATACTTGTAACTTTTAGGTGTTATACCTCAGGCGGTAGCTGACATATTTGAATTCATAGAAACTAATGAGGATAAGTTTGTTTTCAAAGTAACAGTGTCATTTATGGAGCTTTACCAAGAACAGTGTTATGATCTCTTGTCGGGAAAAGAGCGCGGCCACAGTATTATAGAAATAAGAGAAGATATCAATAAAGGTGTTCATTTACCAGGTATGTTTAATTTTTTTTCTTTTAAGTTTTTCTTAAATGAATATTTTTAGGTGAGACAGGGCGTCGTCACCAGCTCTCTTCTCTGGGTGAGGTATATCTTTTAATTAATATAAAATTTAATCCCACCACCCCCTGCTATGTGTACGATTTTACGGTTTTATTTACTCTGAGAATAAAAAGTTTACCTGAAATTTGAACACGTCATCCTGCCTTTCTCCCAATTAAAATTGAAATTTCGGACTGTACATTAATATGTAGGTCGATGTATCTAATAAGTATGACCTGTACAGGATATCAGATTTTTCCGCATAATAAATTGAAGTGTTTATAATAATGATGATACATTGTCTTGTTACTTTTAAACATAATACAAAGTTTTTCTTTGTATGAGTAATTTTTTTGATTTCCACTGACCACAGTACTTAGTAATTACATTGCAGGAAAATATATCAGTAGAAAGTATGTATTCTTTGTACCACAGCAATGGGTCATTTTACTAAATAAATATCGAGTCAAATTACAAGTTGTCATTTAACAAACTATTGTAATAGTAAATCGTTTTTACAGGTATTACAGAGCTGCCTGTGTCTTCTACCATGGAGACGATGATGGTTTTAGAGAGGGGATCTATTGGCCGTGTGACAGGATCTACTGCAATGAATCAAGCTTCAAGTAGGAGCCATGCAGTGTTCACCATCGTTATAGCTAAAGAAAGTAAAACTGACAAGTAAGCAAACCTAAAATATTTAAACTAATTAACATATTTCCTATATAATGTGTACTTGTCTCATTTATATTTGTTTAAATAATTAAAAGCTTTGTATATTACAAAGCTTTATTTCTTTTACTAATTTATTAGACTATTAAGGTAGTAATAATTATGATTTTGGTAATATTTCAGTTAATAAGTTTATTTTGTAACTATGCCATTAAATGATTGCAACCGAGCACAATTATTCTGCTCATATCATTTATGCATGAGTGAGGAGAAAGTCATCCTTTCACTGTGTAAAAAATATTTTGTTAATGTTTTACTAAATATTCAATTTCTTGTAGAAATCTTGCAACTACGTCGAAATTCCACTTGGTAGATTTAGCAGGATCAGAACGTATAAAGAAGACAAAGGCGAGTGGTGAAAGGCTCAAGGAAGGTGTTAAGATAAACCAAGGGCTACTAGCTCTTGGTAATGTTATATCAGCACTAGGCGATGGCACAAATAGAAGTTTCATCAGTTACAGAGACAGCAAACTTACTAGGTTGCTACAAGGTAATATGATCTTTAAATATCTTGTTGGTATTTACAAAAACTACGTCAAATTTTGCTTATTAGCTAATGAAACTGTTAAATCATAAGGAATTGAAATAAAGCAAAAATATACCCATGAAATTAGTAAAAATTATGTTCATTTGTTTATATATAAAAATATAGGACAACTTTTATACTGTTCAATTAATATTATGGCGATTTTTGGATAATTAGCCACGAACTATATGTAGATTTTACAAATAATGAAAAGTAGCACAAAGTTATGTTATGTAAATAATTAATATGTAACATTAATTAAATTTTAACACACAACTAGTACTTATTTTTCAATATTACTTATACTTTACAGATAGTCTTGGCGGAAATTCATTGACACTGATGGTGGCTTGCGTAAGCCCCGCTGATTACAATTTGGACGAGACAGTTTCAACGCTGAGGTACGCGGATCGAGCGCGCCGCATTCGCAATAAACCTATTATAAACCAAGACGCGAAGGCCGCTGAAATAGTCAGGTGGTTAATGATAATTGTTACAATTTATTTTTTATCTATGTATTTGCAAAATCATGGCTTTAATTTTAATGTTGGAGAATGTAGTTGAAAAGCGTGGTCGTCTAGAAAACTCTAGCTTTCAAATGTTGATAGCCATAACACAGCAACACTGTTATGGTGGTAGGTTTACAATATGATGGTGATAACCAGATGTATTTGAAAAATCTACCAACCAGTCTACACTGCTTAACATCAGTGTCGGCCCAAAATCGAACCAGGGAAATGTATATTACAATGCAAACAGCTAATGAGATATAGAGGCGTCTATATTATTTAGTACAATTTCCAGTTAGATTCTGTCGAATCTCTGCATATATTAACCATTTTTAGTTATTCTACCATTTTAATTAAGATTTAACATGCTATAACAAATAAAAATAAACATTGTTCATTCATAAGTCAATCTTAGCTAAAATGTGAAATTGTTTCAGATTGAATAATTTAGTTAATGAATTGAGAGTGCAGTTATTAGGTAAATACCCCATGGTGACCGATCAGAACAATGAACAATTACAAGAAGAATTAGAGAAGGAAAAAGCGAAATATGCGGAACTATTAAAGAAGCACAAGCAAATGACTGAACACCTTAGCAATATGCTCATCGAAAACACTAATCTATGCGAAAAAGCATTACTAGCAGAGGCAGCAAAGGATAAAATTGAACGGAAGCTTAATGAGTTGACAGAGCAATGCAATCAAACAATAGAGAATTTGAATACTACTGACACAAATAAAAATGATGATCACCACAAGAATAGCATTGTTGACTACATCAAGGATATTAAGTCCAGATTAGAAGATTTACAATCTGTTAATATGAAAACGAACGAGGAATTGATTGACCACGAGATTAAATCATCTTTTGTCAAAGACGAAAATGCTGGCGATAAAATCGATGTTGATATGGTACTTAGTGAAGATCAAGCTGTAATGGAAGAAGAAAAGCGTGCTATGGGCCAGGTATTAAATGAAATCGAAAATTATTTATTATATTACTATACTAATTTGGAATTAGTTTTGCACTGAAAACTAGGTTTTTTATATTAGCAGTAAGATTAACTTAGACCTCGATTTAATATGATGTTGAGTAAGCAAGATACCCATAACACTGGCTACTACAGGTAGGACAGCAACTTGACAAAAAGGATAGTAATTAGCCCAGTGGAGTTATAAATTTCCTGCCACATGTCAGACTTCGCTATTTATATGGCCTTAGAATTGAACTCGGGACCTCCGTGTTATAAGTGGTATGCCGCGGAGGCATTCAAACAGTTTCGTAATTTATGAGTTTGTTAGAAAACTATGTACGTTTGCTAAAAGAATATCGACATTAAATGGTGTTGTTTATAATTTGAATGGCAATTGAATTTAATGAAAAAAAAGGTGTGTTACAACTTCTAACAAATTGCAGGTGGCTCTAAATCAAGAATTGCAAGAGTTGAACCGAGCAATGGCAATAAAGGCGTCTGTTGTCCAAGCTATTCTAGCAAATAACAAAGAAATGTTGGAGAGTCACAATAATCTAAAGGAGAATGAAGATAAAATTGCACACTTGGAGAAAGAAAGAGATGAGCTTTTGCAGCAACTGAAGCAAACTAAGGTAAAACATATTCCGTTATATTAAATTGCGAATACAAGTGGCATCGGTTATTTGCTATTCCTTATTAGTAAACTGTTATGTCTTCAATATCTGAAAATAAAAAACGATATAACTTAAATTCAACATTACTGGTGACACACATATTTAGTTAAAGATGGAGTTCAATGCATTTTTCTCCATTAAAATGATTGTTTAAAAAATTAACAATAGAAAAAATCAGTTAAGCGAAAGAGGTATTAAAAAAGAAACTGAACACAAACTTTTAAACATTAAATGAAAAAATCTAAGTATGTATTGAAATCTGCAGAGTAAAGATCCATCTCACGAGGAACGTCGCACTAAGGTGTCTGCTCTGGAGGCAGAAATCTCGGACCTGAAGAAGAAGTGCCAACACCAAGCCAACATAATCAAGACTAAAGAGAAGAACGAAGCAAAGATTGCTGCACTCAATGCTGAATTACAAGCTATGAAAGCAACTAAGGTATTTATTTTTATTTGATAAAATACAATTAGTCAACGTACCTGGTGGTAAATGATACGTTTACCCATAATAATGAAGAGAAACTAGACAAAACAGGTATTGGATGATGCAGGATCTGTTAACAATGTTAGTATGGCAGCCAGTTGATTGAAGGTGGCAGTCGGCTGCTAGGGTTCGAAAAATCCTTATATCCAGACTCCACTTATTTATGTGGCCTCAGAATCAATCTCGGTGCGTTTGTATTACAAGGCAAGCGGTAAATCACAATTTAGTCAATATCAGAAGTGCCCATATATAAGGGCATGATTAAGGAGATGTTTAGTCTATTGCTATGTCAAGTATTATTTACAGTTGATGGGAAGGCTTCGTCTGAATTGTTCTAATTTATAGGACCTCATTTTTAAGTGTATACTTCGATTACTTTTTAAGCATGTAGTTTGAACTTGCCAATAAACTAAATTCAATCGTTCCCGGTAATAGGCAATAAGCTATGGGCATAAGACGAATGCCGTTTCAAGAAATTTATTGCTGTCGCGATATTTTTTATAAGGACCTTTGTCTATTACTGGTATACCTTTTAAATATTACAATTTTTTTATAATTGTTGATAAGATAGTTAATTATTAAAATTAACAGGTAAAAATTATCAAACAAATGCGCGAAGAGAGCGAGAAGTTCCGCAAATGGAAAGCGGACAACGAACGCGCGATGCTGCGCTTACGCAATGAGGACAGGAAACGCGCGACCGCCATGGCCAAAATGGAGTCGCTTCATGCCAAGCAGCAGAACGTGCTGAAACGGAAGATGGAGGAGGCAGTCGCCGTAAATAAACGTCTGAAGGTATTTCATAATAACTAGTCAATCATCTACATAATTATAGAAGAGAGTATGTATGGCCACAACCTTATTAGTGTAATAATGTGGTTAATGTAACTTTTTAATATTCCAAGTTACATTTAAGTATTGTTAAATTATTGTGATAAAAAATCTTTAGGAAAAAAGCTGTAATGCCTTGGGATTTTAAAAATTTTAATGGATGATATTAGTGCAAATTTTTAAAAACACGTTCAATATTATTCTAAAATAATGAAATCAATCATATCTCTTTAAAAAAAAATTGATTACTTAAAATTTCAACCTAACAAGCAACTACACAACCATGTCAGTTTAGTTTCAAAGTTGTTTTGAAATTAATGTTTAGTTTGGCAAGTTTCTTTATGGAAAGCTTATTTTGTTCTTTATAACATAACATTTTAACTTTATGTGAGTGTGACTACGAACCTTCTCTTTTAATCAGGAGGCGCTAGACCGACAGAAGTTGTCTCAAATGAAGCGCAGCGCCAAAGGTAATGTGAAGGCAGGAGCGTTACAACAGTACATCGAGCAAGAGTTGGAAGTGCATCTTAGTATAGTCGAAGCTGAGAAGTCCTTAGAAGAACTCATGGAGTACAGGTAAATATATATTAAAAATAGCTTGGAAGCTTGAAAATTAATTAATTTTCGACTGCCTCCGCGTGGCGCAGTGGTTTATCTGCATGCCTTGTAACGCAGAGGTCCCGGGTGCGATTCCCGGGCCACAGGAGTTGAGGAGTCTGGACGGTGGTGAGTTGTTTCAAACCCATCTGGCTAACAACCACCTTCAATATCAATCTGCCACCATAAAAGCATTGCTGTGTTCTGGCAGTTATATATGTGTGAGCCAGGTGTACTCTGGGCGAACACGCTTTATCATATACGGATTCATTGTCACTACATTTTGTGAAATCGAGGCCGAGCGTTAGCCTATAACTGATAAAAAAAATAAAAGACAATGGTTTTGCTAACACACAAAATTATAGTGAAAATTGTAGAAATTTCTCAAGGACAAAGGGTTAATATTACTGAAAAGGCATAAATTATTCAGACAAAATTTTCACTTGGTACAATTGTGTTTAATGTTCCCATATAATTTTTCTTCATTTTCTTTTCAGAGCCTTAGTGAAAGAACAACTCGATAATTTAAGAAATAGTTCAGATGATGAAGTGACAATGAAGAAGATCGCAGAGTTGGAGGACGATCTCGCCCTTCGGAAAGCGCAGATATCGGATCTACAGCAGAAGATTTTAACTGCTGATCAAGGTATCATAAATTTATGACTTCATTTGGTACTGTTGGAATTTCTGTTCGTTAGAAACATTTAGATTTTTTTTTTATTTGTAATGATCTAACACTTGACCTCGATTTCACCTGGTGTTAAGCGATAATAATTCCGTAAATGGCGATGCGTGCTCGCCCAGAATTCTTCTTGCGCTCACATATATTACTGCCGGAACATGGCAGTGCTGTTTTCCTTATTTTAGTTATTAATGTTAATTCCGTTTTATTTGCAGAGAACAAATCGCGAACACAGTGGGATAATATTCATTCGTTGCTGGAAGCTAAGGTGGCACTCAAGTGTCTATTTGATTTATTGATAGACTCAAAGAGAGAAATGCAGAATCAAAGCGAAAAGGGTTACCAAGCGCGTTATGAGCAGATCAAGGAAGAGCATGACAGACTGGCAATGGAGTATGAAAGCAGTAAGGCAGAGTTTGAGAGGCAGTTGTCCATGGTTAAACTGCAGAGTGAACAGAAGGTAGGCTAAGGGAACCTATTGTTTGGCCAGTTTTTTTTTTTTAATTTCTAATCCTAATTTATATTTACTACTACAGTATATATATTACAGCCTAGATTGAAAATTGATTGCAAATAACCCCTTCGGTACATATGATGAAAGACTCGTCATGCACTTGTTTCTTTAAGCAACCTATGACTAAGTCTAATTCATCATAAAAGTTAAACATTAATAATGTTTTTTTTTTGTTTTTCATATTGCTTCATCTATGCATTTAGATTCAATTAAGAATGTTAATCACTAATCCATGTACAATAGTAAAGAAATCTGTATCAAACGCGAGGGTTTTTTTTTAAATAAGTTAGTACCTGCAAAGAATTACAAAGGATATTAAAGAACAACCTAAAAACATTCAAATCTATCTTAAGTTGCAATGTGATGTGATTTTTAATTATTTTGTCCTCGTTACGAAATGTGATAACTGTTTTTTAGTAATTTTAGTCGGTATTATTGCTTTGGTGACACGATAAGTTAGATACCATTGCTATATAATGTGGTAGTACCGCCACAATGATTATACATATTAACTCTTTGAGGTTGACCAGTTTTAGTAATTTTACCTCCATTATGACATATCGTTTAACTATTCATACGAAATAACGTAAACGGCTGAACCATTTCAAAAACCAATATTGCATTTATAACATTAATAGATGACGAAATCTATCAAAAACAGACTGTCGCCGCTCAGGAGCTATTCGCACCACGGCGTGTATTACCATAGCGCTGTAGCCATAGCCTTCCGATCAAAAAGGGTTAATTAGCCTTTTTTCATATTTGCAGTTGAGTGCATTGGTTGCGCTGCAGCGAGGAGTTGTGGGCAGGGGTGACAAGAGTGAGGCCTGCAAGCACTTGCAAAACGTAATACAATATCAGCAGGATCGTTTGGAGCAGGTGGAGCAAGAGAATGTATGTAGCATGAAATAATGTATGGTGATCACTTGTTATTAAACTTGTGTTTAAGCGATACGGTCTTTTATATGGTAGATAGACAAAATTTATAATAAATTAAAGCAAACTTTGTTTTGCTTTCTAAATGTCTACTGCCAAACGTGAGTAATGAAGATTTAGACAATAAGAATTGATAGTCAATATGCAATACTGTCCCTTCTAAATAGCTGTAAATACATATTATTATTTGTCTTAAAAGGATTTTATATTAAATTAGATAATTATTTATTCCATATCGAAACTATTGAAGATATTTCAAGGAAATCCATATTAAATTTTACTTTTTATTTAATAAATGAGATTAATAATTCTGGATTAGTGCAAATGGTCCCAAAAACATTACAGTGTGTCTGAACAGAGTGTCTGAAAATTGTTTATAGAAAAAATTGGCCGATGAACTGGACGAGTTGCGCTCCGCCGGCAAGAAAGCTAAGAAACGAAGTAAATCAGACGCCGAAAAGAAAGTGGAATACATTGAACTTCCCGAAGAAGATGATGATGAAGACGAAGATTCGGATAAAGACCCCGATTGGAGAGCAACACCACTGTTCAAACGTATACAGGTGAGTAAATTTAATATTGAACGGTTGAACGGCACGTGGCTCACCAGTGTCCGACATCTGGAAACGGCTTCAATTTGTTAAACTACTATTATAACATAAATAAGTGTATTTATTGTTATTTACAGATTAACGCACTATTTAGTATAGTATAAATTTATTCGTGAATACTAAGATAATATTCACGAATAAATTTATTATTACTAATTGTTCAATAAATCTGAATCATATCTGATTCTAATAATGTAGCTATATTGCCCATCATAATAACGCATATCGTTTCTGCCTGGTTTTGGGCAATCTAATGTTAAATGTCTAATTTGGCATGTTAAAACGATTTTTTTTTCTCACAAATTTTAACACTAAGCAATCATCAAACTTAAAACATTGATTGTCACAATCGAGTTTATATATAATTAATAATATATATTGTAATTTATTTTTTTAACCAATCTGTTACTACGAATATTTCGGTCGCCAAGAGTGATTTTTTTTTATATTTTGAATATTGATTAAAAAGAAAATTGTTTATTATACAAACGACACAAGAATAATAGATAATCATCATAGATATTATTGTATATAAGATTTGCAAATGGTCTCCACCTCTATGATATCATCACACAGCACAGATGGTCTGCGATTATTAGTCTCTTATATGGCTTATATATATCTCGTATGGTTTATAAGAGTGTTCAGTAATATTGTTCTTCATTGATCATGTAATTAGGGTCGGATTTCAGTTGATGGCGGGCTCACATATACAAACATTGTTCAGGCGCAACGCTCCCGGCTGACTATGAACTTCACTATGAACATGAACGAGTCGGACAGCGCTCGGGCGCTGAAGCGCAGCAGCGACGGCGCGCCGCACTGCACCTGCCGCGGCTCATGCTCCACTAAGATGTGCGGCTGCGTCAAGTCGGCCATCGGTTGCGGCGGCGCGTGTCGCTGCCAGCCCGCGCTCTGCAAGAACCGACGCGCCACCTCCTCTGACGGCGAGGACAAGGAGAACCAGGTACACCAGCACAGTACTGACGGATTATGTTATACTCAACCTTTATTTAAAGTAGGAGACAAACACGTGTTTTACTAGTAATGGGTTAGCCGACCGCAAACAAATATTTACGGAACGGCTTCTTAGATTTTCGCGATTTTTATCGTCAGGTAAATAACTATGAATATATCGTTCATATTTCAATATTATATAGAACCTATTTACGCTGCAAGCTCACGGTTGAAAATTTAGTGACACCTGGTGGGTGTATGATAAAAATCGAATGCCTGATAATGACCTGCGGGCCTCCGGTTAAATATATATAGATGAACTAGAAGTAGATATACATAAACTTTATCTTGGGATGGGTTATCTCCTTCCCTCTAAATATAGTTGAGAGAGGTGGTGGCTAGCATATGTTATAGTCTTCTATGGCTAGTGCTTGTTGTGACTAATTGTCCAGCTGATTATAGCATTTTACTTTGGACGACGTTACAGTAGTGAATGTTTTTTTTCCCTGAAACACTGGTTTTCTGCACAGGCCCTAATTTTTAAATTTTTTTCTTTGTAAATATTAAGATAGTGTGCTGTTAGGGAGATTTGTTGTGCCTTATCTTCCTCCTAGTGAAAGCACATAGGAAGCGTTAAAGGATGCGCAAATCTATTGTCTGTACATAACTTGACTTTTAAAAGTACTTAGTAGCATTTTCTGAACAAATAATCTTAACTTTGACTTTTCATGAGCACACATTACACTAACATCAAACCCATTTGCATCATATAACAAAATGAAAAAAGGCCGATATCACGGATTTTTTTATTTCATATTTAGGGGTAAAATTGTATAAAAGTAGAAAAATAGTTTTTGAACATTTTTTTAAATTTTGTAATATTTATAATATTTTATATTAAAATTTAGCATATTTTGATATTACAAACCGACAATTTTATTTATTTTGATGTACAGATATTCTTTACTTTATCGTAATTTCTACTCTGTATTGTCCAATTTTTCTAGTACCACTATTAATTTAATTTACTTTCATTTTAGCCATCGAGTTCGGAGTATAGCGCTTTGGACACCAGTCCCCCGTCTTATTTTGACAAACGGTGAGTGTTAAGAGCACGTATAACTACAAAACAGAACTTTATTACTATAGCACTAAGGTTTTGAACATGTTTAGATTTGAATCGTCACAGGAATTAATCGAGATGTCACAGCGAAACAACGAAAACCTTTTAAAATCTCAAAACCGCACACTTCGGCAAAATTCCCGTCCATTGTCTGCTTTTTCTAATGCAAAGTCGAAAGGAGACCGTCGGAAACAGAAGTGGATGGTGGCACTGTTATTGTACAACACTTGTGTGGCTTCGATGTCGTCGTATTGCGCCAACAACATAATACAATACGGAATGGATGTCGCCAAATATAACGTGATGGGGAGCATCTTCAAATTTTTGATGCGGGAGGTTACTAATTTGATCTCTGAATTGCCGAACTATGCCCTTATAGCAGTGTACATATACATATTTTATGAACGCAATTCTAACGAGAAAAACATTTGTTACAATCCTAATAATAAAATTTAATTCTACAAGTTTTACTAGTATGTGTAAGTTCTAGTTATTAAAAGTACATTTTCTTTTTTATTTCAAAAGGCGTACCGAGAAGTATACGTTCTATAAAAACTTGTCCGGCATTTGGCATATATTTCGGAGGAAGGGACATTTTAAAACTACCACTTGCTGTAAGTGCATAGTTCTGCAAAGCGTTTGTAATTATGTATACATAGTTTGCATTTATGTTTTGTACTTTCCATGTAGTATCATCCGACATTATTAAATTTCATATTGTTCCCAATTTAGTATCTGCTCTGCAGAACTATGTCTACTTAGATGGTCGACAAGCAAATTCGACTTTTGTGTGCACATATTTTTTAGTCTAAATAATATATTAAATAATGTAATAATTATTATAAACTGGTAATTTATTCCAAAATATGTTTGTACATTTGAAGGCAACGTTTGATTCCATACCTCTGAGTTGATGTAAACGAAATCCAGAGTCACTTAATTAAAAATACAATATTTTATGAATATTTTTATTACACGTTTACATTTACCGGTCATAAAATACAAGTTCATGATGCATAATAAATTATTAATCAAACATTTACTGTA
>DWQX01003253.1:0-18449 GCA_018245475.1 Pharmacophagus antenor
ATTTTAAACAAATTCGAATAAGCTTTATACTCGTACTTTAATATATATAGTAAAGAAGTTGGTTAATGCATAGACAATTTGATCAAAGATCTTTTTAAAATATACCTTTTCAAATTGATAGATTTTTATCTTTATTCTGGTAGTCATTTATAAATTTATTAGTATTTCATGTCTGTCGAATTTCCTAAAGATTCTTTAAATGGCTTAAATCGATACAAGTTTAAACTTTCACACTTCATGTTCTGAAACTTACAGAAGTTGAAATCTGAAGAGATCTCAGATAGTCTGTTTTTAATTAAAGGAATGTGTTCGTGTGTAGTGTTCGGCGTATCTCTCCATTCGTTTAAAAACTTTATATTAAAAACTAAGACCAACTAAGTCTCTTAAGACAACTAGCATTTTATAAACATTTTAATTAAATTACTGAAGTGTATATGATGACTAATACACACTCGTATTTATGAATTCTCAGCACAAATAATAAGATTATTTAAAAGCAATACAATAATCTTAAAATACGATAAACGCAAATTCTACTTGTCGTATATTTGTTTAAGATTATTTCAAGTGTTTTGTTGGTCCTTTCGCAATAGGTACTGTAGACATCTGTCACTACCGGAAACCGCAGACCGTACCAAACTAGGGCAGTACAACATAGTAGTACCGATATTGCCTAGTACTACAGACAGGATACATGTATTTACATTGTTGGAACGAGATCTTTCTAGGTAATAGTACGTACAAATTCGATAAAACTGGTAGTACAGCTGTTTAGATGTTGTAAATTATTAAACTTCAATACAACTTGCTGTTTGCAGTTGTTATATTTCTATTTGTTAAAAAAACAACATAAAAGATTCCCTAGAGTTACCATTCGTCTGATTATAAAATCTAAAATCGAAATCAGTCAAAGTCTATTATATATTATAATATCATACAAACTATAAAAATGTCTCTATTTCTCATTTGTTTTAAATTATACAGGTTGTAATTGATCACATTCCTACCAGACGTTAAGTGTGATCTACGAAGCTAAAGGGTACTAACCCAGTAACATTCGGTGGTCTTCACTTCTTGAAGAGCGTCCTGATCCTCGTTGTATTCCTAACTTCACGTCGTACTTGAACAGGAATACTATCAGAGGGAAGTTGTTACATCGACACTTTTTCAAGCCCGCCTCGCTAGCTACAACCCTCAAAGTCAATCTGATTTTGAGCGAATGCGCTTCTCCATCTGCGGCCTCATTGTCGCAACATCAGGTGAAATCGAGGTTAAGTGTTAGCTCATAATCGATAAAAGAAATATTAGACCTTTGTAATTAAAATGCGGATATGAAGTTTTTGGGACTTTATTTTTCATAAACGATGAAAAACACAAAATTAACATGATAAAAATCCTCATTATTATATAATGTTAAAATGCAGTTGTGTGTAAATTGAAATTAAGTAATCCGAAAAAAAATAAAAATATGTATAGCCTTACTTAATGGTAAAATGTCACGAAATAACCAGAGAAACAAAGTGAATCTTATTTCCTTAGCGACCCCTTTTCCAGCGAAATTCCTTTATTATGTTACGCATGTGTTACATGTCTGGAACTCTATCGGGTTTGAATAATGTACAAATAAAAACATATTGTATAATACTTTTAAAATTGAGTTTTATTTGTTAACGATACAGCTCAATTTTAAAAGCACAAGATAATCTAGTTAAGATATGTTATTGGTATTTTTATCCCACTTGTTTTTAAAAGTAATTAAAACAAAAAATCATATTTAGGATATTAGTTAAGAAACTCTTTCTATTTGTGAGTTTTTTATTTATGATATCATGTAGAGACGACGTGTAGCACGTTCACATGTGGTATTATTTAGGATGGTTATACAGAACCATATTTTGTTTATCGCCCTAAAACATAAATCTTGAATTTATTTTAAACCCGACATCTTGATTGGTGTGTCCCAATAGTTTAGCGCTTGCTTGGTCGAGTTTTTATGAAGCAGCCTGGCTTACTACTATGCCCAATGCTAATCTGCCGCCATAACAGTGTTGATGTATTCCGGCAGTTACACGTATGAGAGCTAGATAATATATATGAGTATTTATTTAAAATATACATGTAGGTATTTGTATCGGTCTCTGGTAAGCCATACTACAGGTGCTGCTTAGTTACCTGTCTTAGGTTTAGGGTACTATATAAATACAAAATATCTGGGACTTTAATATTTTGTATTTATTATTCAAAAACAAAAAATAAAACTCCCATTTCATAATTCATTATTAAAAAAGTTTGAAGTCTGAATTATTGCTATGGCAAAGTTTTAGCTTATTAAACTTAACTGTTACTCTGTTGCGGTTGCGTTCGTGTTTCGCTTGATTTAAATAAACTATCTTTTAAATAAGACTTGCAATGTTTATTACAAATATTTATCGCGTAGTTCGTTTAAGGATTTATATAATAATTTAATATTTATTTTATTATATAGATAATTTAGATGTCAGTATAAACCTCAACAGCAAAGTTATCAATAACATTAAGTATGCAGATGACACGATAGTGGTAGCACCTAATCTAGAAGACCTACAGATATTGTTGAACAGAGTAAAGTCAGTTAGCGCTATGTATGATTTTAAAATAAACACCGAGACCATATATATGATTGTGTCCAAAAACATCGCTACCCACCACTGGCTTATTCTTTAAAGATCAGATGCAGCAAAGTAGTCTTGCAAATTATGTATGGGGAAATAAGTTATGAGGAGAATATTGCAATATCTTGGGCACATAATGCGTCGCAATAAATATGACCTGTTGCTGCTTATCATTCAAGGTAAAATACAAAGAAGGAAATATCCAGGAAGAAGACGGCCATCTTGGCTAAAAAATGTACGCCAGTGGTACGAAAAGAGCACGCGATCAGTATTTAGAGCTGCTGTGTCTATGGTCCAAATTGGTATAATGATCGCAAACCTTGAGTGCAGGTGGCACCTAAAGAAGAAGATGACACAAGAACATGTAACATCTAAACACTTTATCGACCGCTAACCGATTTTTAGACTTTTCATAGCCGCCGCTCGTCTACATTTTGTCTATAATTCTGTCTATTGTAACTGAAGCTGAACCGATTCATTTTTAAATAAAAAGAACGTGCGCAGTAAAGAGTTTATGGTCAACGACACGATCGAACGGAGAATTTCTATTTGAGGCCGATAATGTGTTAACACCTAATATTTTAAAAAAATTTTTCACAGGTATGCAACACATTGCTGTTTGTTCGGAATCACAACGTGCAAAAGTCCAGCTACATCTATACGAAAATCAACCAGGATGTAACGTTAAAGGATTTATTTTATTGATACAAGCGTAACTTTGCGGTGCTCCATAACTTAATAAAACAAAATAAAAAATTTGCTTATTTCCGATTCTTTTTATCGTAACTACTACGACTAAATAATAACCCCAATGTGTTTCGTTACTACCCCCTGTCGAACATGATGCGTTAAGACTGTAATTTAATCTATTTTTATTGTAATAGTGCTAAGATAAATATCAGTAGTTTTCGTGTTGTATACCGTATATATTTTGAATTATTATAATGCTTAATAAATTAATTATAAAAAAACAGTGTATTTTTTTTAATCATATCAAATATATACTTTTATTCATTGAATTCAATAAAAATATACAGGATACAAAGCAACCAAAGTGACTGTGTTTATTTATCATTGATAGGATGTGGGAATTAAAGGAAATCGATTTATGCATTTATTTACTCTTCTAAAAAAAATTTAAACAACATTAAATATTAATAAAGTTTTAACATATGTAAAGGCAAATAAAAATCGTGGTAAAATCATGACCTGTTTTGATAATTACGGAGAAGTAAATACTATGACCGAACAGCCAATTTCAATTACAATTAATAGCAAAATGAGTTTCCGGCTACTGGACTGATTGCAGAAAACCGCAAATTTCACACCCATAGTGTCACTCATTATATTAAAAGGTAATTAGATAATGTTAAATATTATTATTATGTACAGAATAATGCCACTTTAATAAACCATTACTCCATTATTTATGAAGAATATCATACTACGTGTGGCATTAACTTATTAAGGATATGTTTTATGTGTTATGAGTTAACACTTGCCCTCGATGTCATCCTATGTTAAGTGACAATGAAATCGTAGATGGTAAAGCGTGTTCGCCAAAAATACTTCGGGCAAAAAAACATAGCAGTACCATTATGGCGGCAGATTAAAATTTAAGGAGGTAGCCAGGTAGGTTCGAAAAAACTTACCACCATTTAGACTACTCCAATTGTTGCCCGGAAATTGCTCCCGGGACCTCCGCGTTACAAAGCAAGTTGTAAATCATTACGCTACGGAAGCAGCTAAAGATGATAAAGTTGTGGTTGTTACTGTAGACCAGTGTTTTCCAAGGTGCGGCGTTGGCCCTACAAGGGGGCAATTCTGTCATTTAGGGGGGTAATCAGTAACTTTTTAAAATAATTATCTAATATAATTCATTGCTTTTCTAGGTTTATATTTGTTTTGGGGGCATAGAATAAAAATTGCATGGGTCGAGAGGGACAAAAAATTTTTACTCAAAAGCGTGACAATGAACCAAATAGATTGGAAAACACTACTGTAAACCATCTAAATTCGACGTTTAGTCGAATCATGTCCAACTTGTTATACATTTCTATTGTAACTTGCTCGGCTGTGCGTTGATATATAATTCAGACAGTTAGGATTTTGAATATGTAGATAGGCAGATTATTTTATTTTTTAGTAAAGTAAAGGTTAGTTGAACGGCGCACAAGTAGATAAAATGCCTCAACTTATTACTATGTGAATATTAAAAACACTTCATTACGTAAAATTGAGGAATGTATGTAAGTATTAAAATAAAATAATAAATAGACATAGCACGTATAAATAATAAAGTAGATTAAAAGGTAAAGTTTACTTGTAATAAACGCTCTATCTGGCAGGGTCAGAACCCAGGCTTGATATCATTTCCTAATCGCCTTTCTTGTTACCTTCTTTTACTTTTTTCTCGCAAGTAATGATGTTTTCATAATGGGCGAAGCGAAATTAAATTATAAACAGATTTTTTATGCTTTCCAGTTACCAAACGTTCCATTTTGTTAATACTTATAGAAACCGTTACGTACAAAAAGGAAAAACTAAATCATTTCACTTGTCAATTTTCGGTATTCAAAATAATGTTGAAAATCGAAGTCTTTTATGACCTACTTTTTACAGCTCAAACGTACTTTATTTTCATACACAAACGTACATAATTTTTTAATAATTTTTTTTTCATTTATGATGCCGCAGGAAAAAAAAGTAAACACTTAATTAGGTATTTATTAATTAAAAAGTCAAACAAAGTTGAAATTAAGCGGAATTAATTTTTCTTAACAGTTTTATTTCTTTACAAATGCTTTCTTTAATAAGATATATTAAAAAATGTGTACATAAAAAAATCAATCCCTTTTCCTCTCTTGCATTAAGAAACTTTAAATTTCGAGCGAGTAAAGCAACATGAAATTGTATCATTTTAAATGGTTTAGCGTTAAAAAGCTATATTTATTTTATTATATTAACCATGTAATCATTAACATATAAATCATAATAGGAATACACGAAATATTATTTGAATGAATGACTATTTTAATGAAATTGTAATTTTTTTTAATTACATTTCTTAATTTTTTAATACAGTACATTTTTTTATTATTTTTTCATATTCAAAAATCTAGAGGGAATTTACTGAATTTCATTATTTCATAAACATATCTGTATTCTAAAGGAAAACGCAAAAACAACTAGTTTTTGGATAGGTTGGTTGTTACTTTAAGAATAACTAGACAGAAGATTTGTTCCAAGCAGCTTGAGTTTTATGTCTTACAAGTATGTGTGCAATAGGCGCAAGTTGGCATATACCCAACTTTAAGTATGCTTCTAGGACAAACCGACATCTGGATAACTAAGACTAATAAATTCAACATTTATTTAATAAATGAATGGACAAAGAGAATAATCAATCAATTTCATAACGATTCTTTTATACACTTGAAACTGAAAGATTTGACAAAAGGAAATTGTAAGAATTAGTACAGAGGCCATTGTGTCTTTTAGATAAAAGGATTCTGTAAATCTATCCTTTAATCGGTTCGCTTGACAAATGTTCATCCACGCAAAATTCAAATTAGATTATAAAGTTATTGAATTATTGAGCTAAGATTGTTCTGATTAGAACGAAGTAATCTTTTTGAGTTCAATATAATCATAAAGAAAATCTAATCAAAATTCTTTTTAAACACAATAGACAAAAAAAATCTTTCCTCATTAAATGAATATAGTCGCACGGGTAGTTTCTATATATATAATTGAGCACGGTAGTTTTTTTTAAAGTCAAGTTTTATTGGACTGCCTTCAAAATGCAGTGGGTTACCGTTTTCTTTGTAGTATGGGGGATCCGGGTTCGATTTCGGGGCTACAAGAGCAGTATAGTCTGGGTGGTGGTAAAGTTTTCATGAATCCGTCTGGTTAGTTACCACCCTCGATAACAACTTGCCTCTTTACATTATATATATAAGAATTTAAATGTCCTGATATTTCACGATCTATGGCCTCATTGTCAAATTACAACTTATGAAACTGAGATCGTGTTAGTATAAAAAAAAACTGTCAATAAGTATCAATGTTGCCATGAAAATTAACTGTTGTTACGTTCGTTTGAGAATAGCACTTCTGTCGTTTGTAGTTAGTTTTGTTTGAATATAAAACGTTTGTCCCTTACAAAACGTGACTGAAATACTACAGGCTTAATATATTTGCTAGTAAATTGAATTTACAAGGACGTTCCTTAATTATTCTGAAGCAGCGGCCCCTTTTTTTGCGAAGAAGTCGGGCAAGCATTTTAATGAATCGAGCTTTATTGTTCTTTCTTATTTACAAGTACCAGGCTACACCTTAAGACATATCTCGACATTTTTTTCTATTTCTTCTTTTTTATTCTACAAACGCAGCTTATCTCCTTTAATCATTGTCACAAATATAATGTATTTGATATTGATACACTTCCTTAATAATGTCACCTTAAATAATTTTCTATTATTTTCATCGAGGAAAACGTCGAGCACATATCGTTTCCTTTATGATAGTTTGATTTATTCATATGTAGATGGGAGATAAACATTTTCCATGGTGACAGGCGCACAAAATGAAAAGTAACTATGATGAATAGCAGGGGTTAAAATATTCACTGAATTAAATAAACTTTATTAATATTTATGGGGGTAATGGGGGTTGATGTAAACTGGTAATAAGCAGTAGATGGTGTAATGTGCTTGCCCAGAATACTTCTAGCTCTCACATTAATAACTGCTGGAACACAGCAATCCTGTTATGACGGTAGACGGTCCGGATGATGGTAGACGGTGTTTTGATAAAAAAAACCCTACCATCATCCGGGCTCTAATACCCATTGGCCCAGGAATGCAAACAAGTACCTTCACTTTACCATTATGCCACGGAGGCTGATGAATTTTTTTTACACATAACTACCTTGTTCTGTATATAGCCGATAATCGGTAAAGTTATGAACCAAATCAGCCATTCTACCACAATTTAGGCGCTTGATACCTAAAGTTAGCTTTAATTTAATTGAAGTAGTTAATTACTTGATAACTGTTGTGCAATCAAAGTTATAAAGTATTCTGTATATTAATACAATTAATAACTTTTTGTAAACTAGGTCATATTTTATTACGAACAATACGCTAATACTTTACAATATGAGAAGTGACAAGGAGGTGGAAGATAGGAAAGCTTGGTCGTCGGGAGAACCCGTGGTTCTTGTTTGTATACCTGCCGCAACATAGCCGTGCTGTTATGGTGGCCTATTGACAATAAAAGTTGTTACTAGTCAGGCTGATAAAACCCTACCAGTTGTTGAATCTCCAAAATACTTGCGGCATCGGAATTGTAACGTGAAATTGCATATTACGAGATAAACTATACTATAAACCTCTATCCCAAGAAGGCAGGTTTAAAAATATAATCGGAAAGCGAATCTGATCACCTTGAGTTTTCTTAACTCATCTTACACTACATGAAAGCAATTGCCATTTTCCGCTTCAGCGCTTTGCAAAAAATGAAATAAACTAAAGTTAAAATATCGAAAAGGCCGCTATAAAGTAAACGGTTTAATCGCTACTCTCGAGTACGAAACGTCGACGATTGGTGAAATTTTATTACGACGGCAGTTTATTGCTGTTTCATAGCGTTTAATCTTTTTCCACTTCACAGCGGATTTGTAGTGTTCTTTCGATATTGCATTCAAACCGTTTGCATCTATAAATTCAAACAAATCAATTTTCGACTGACTCTGTGGCACAGTAGTTTACCGCATACTTTGCAACGCGAAAGTCCCGGATTCGTTTACAGGGGCACAGATGTAGTAGTTTTTTGAACCCGCCTTGCTACCACGCTCGATGTCTGTCTGCTGCCATAACAGCATTGCTGTGTTCCGGCAGTCATACATGTGTGAGCTAGAAGTATTTTAGGCGAACACGCTTCCCATTTGCGGCCTCATTGTCAAACACGTCTTAACACCAAATGGAATGGCGGTTTTGAGTATAACCGATTTTTTTTTTCAATTTCCTGTAAGTTCTATCTGTATCATCACTTTATATTCTAATAATTTTAATAACTAACTGTTTTTTTCTTGTTCATAAATAATAAGTTTGATTTTATAGGACACGACTTAATTTTTAATATTTCTTTATTCGTTGTTCAATATTAGCGAAGAAAAGTTTTTAGAATTGTCGAAGTTATAAAAAGTAACAATCCGTCTATTGTATCAAAGTTTCACCCCCGATCCTGTTTTCGAAAGGGTTCAGAATCTTGTGTGTGGATAATATATTTTTATTGACGTTTATGTAGTAGGCATTTATGTATTGGTGTAGTACGGTTTTCACCGAAAAAAATATATTAAAGTAGAATGTAATGAGCAGGCATAATCATTTTTAACAGAATAATACATTATAAGTATAAGAATATACACTGAAATTAACAGTTTATTAACAGGGTAACGCTTTTTTTTACGTGGGGGAAATGCCTTCGCGGGGACAAGGACATGTTATATCGGACTTGCACCTACTAAAACCCCCACGGTTCTCCATCTTCCGACTATGGCGAAGTCCCGGGAATGCTTTCGCATACTTCCGCAGCTTGGCCAGCGATGCTCACTCCCACAGAGCAGGCCCCTCTCGGGCCTTTCAAGGCCTATACCCTCTCAGTGGTCGACGGGACGGAGAACATGACCCGTCAACACCATATGCGGTTGTGCGCCGCCCTCCTGCGGCCCGTGCGTCTGCGACGAATAGGCTGCGAGGAAGAGTTTTCTTCCCTCGCCCGTTCCGCCGCCTCCTTCGGCGACATGACTTCCTCGCAGAAGGAGACCATCGTTCCCCAGGATGTGTTGCTGTCGACCATGGCTTTCACCATAGTCGGTAGCGAGAGATTTACCTCTACGACCGCGACTAGCTCAGCGCGGTGAGCTGACCACGCCGAACACTCCGCGATGATGTGCAGCGAAGTGTCCTCCGGGCGGCCATAGTGGTGGCACTCGGTCGAGGGTTCCCTCCCCACCACGTTGCACAGGTACCTCCCGAAGCACCCGTGCCCCGAGAGAACCTGTGCTAGACGGAACGTCATGGCTCCGTGCCTCGTTTGCACCCAGTCCTTCAAGACCAGGCGGATGGCCGCGATTGTAAGACGGCCAGCAACCGGGTTCTCCAACCGTTGCCGCCAACTTCTGAGGAGCCGGCGACGAAGAGCATCTCTCAGACGTTCCGTCTCCTTCGGGCATAGCTCCACGCCTCGCGCGCGCGCCGCTGATCTCCGCCGATAGACCGAGGCCAAGACTTCGGCCTCGAGGTCCCATGGCAGAGTTCCTGCTATTACGCAGGCCGCCTCGTAGGAGACGGTGCGGTACGCTCTGGCGCACCTCGTTGCTATGACCCGCTGTGGCCTCCGCAGCAGAGTCCTGTTGGGGGCATTGTGATCGCACACCCATATGGGTGCGCCATACAGCGCCATAGACCGCACCACCCCCGCAAACAAGCGGCAGCGGGTGGAGTCTGGCTCTCCTAAGTTAGGGAGCAATCCGCTGAGAGCGCCAGCAGTGCTCACCAACTTGGAAGACAACCGACTAAAGTGCGCCTCAAAATTCCACCGTATATCGATGACGATGCCCAGGTACCGCATCATCGACTCGACGCCGATGGTTAACAGAGTAACCCTTTCAATCTTGGATTTAAAGTTCGAAATACTTAAATCTAATTTCCGAAGATAAATACATCTTCAGAATTTTTTTTACTACATAAAATAAAAGCAAAATACAGTTATCACAAAAGTTGTTTTATTTTTATAAAGTATGATGAAGAACAAAATACAAAAATGTGACTAGAGGAGAGATAAAATATCATTACAGTATAGTGCCACGCGTTAGAAATAGAATTTACATGTCATTTCTTCACACTTATAACGATACTAGCAATAGTTTTATTATTTATAATATTGGGACAACGCCAAGAACTCCCCATTTTTATTGTCATATATGAACACAACAAACAAAAAATATTATACAACGGTTCTCAAGCAAAGATTGTTAAAGCAATTGCCATGTCACTACTGTCTATTAAGTCATAAATAAACTATAAGTTTTTTTTTTATATATATAGATATCGTCGGGTCTAAAGAATAACGCCACAGTTGGTGTTGTGTCGTTAAGTTTTTAATATTTTCCAAACTGTTTAGCAAATTAAGAAGTCTGGAAGAGACTGCTTTCAGCAGTAAGACCGCCTTTTGCACTGCTGACGTATTCTTTTACTTCGCTGTATTTGTAACACTTACTTTCTTTTATTTTGTTTAATGTGTATTTATTTTTCTTTTTCTTTTCGTTATGCAATAAAGAATTTGTTTATGGATATAAAAGGATTGAACCAATAATAAACTAAAACGGGCCTACTGTAAAAATCCGCCTTTCCCAAATATGTCGTTATTTCAGAAAACCGGCGATATTTTTACAATATTTTGTCGGTATTCATTTGTTAGATTATTAATAGCTGAGTAGCAGCTTTCTACGACCATATTTGCAAATCAAAATCTATATTAATTGAACAAAAATAAGACTTCCGATAATTAAATACATAGATATGTGTTCAACATTGCCAACAATTATTGTAATAGCTAATGTAGACATGGAAATTTGTAATAATAATGAACATCTATGCTTTACGCTTTTTTAAGCTCTGCGCGTCTGATAAGTGTCAACAGAGTATGTACTCGTATACTTAACACAAACTGTATAGTAAATATAATATTTTTGGAAATACAATCTTTTATGTTTGTTATTAAAAAGAAAATTACATTTATGTCGACGAATACATAAACTTATATGTGTAGTTTTAGAATGTTTAAATTGCAATATTTATTAATTCTGTAATTTAAATAAAATAATCATCTAATATTTTTTTGATACCAAAGCAATAATAATTTATAACATTCAACACCTTTGTATCGAAGAACGATTGAGCTGTTTTCGCCGATAATAATTATTTTGTTTTCATTGTTCCTCCCTCTCTTCCTGTTAATTTAACAAGATCACGGTTATCTTTTCTTTTAATTTACATAGTAAATAATACATTTTTAAGTGATAATAATCACATGATTTAAAAGCAAATAAATCGTTTGTGGTTAATGTTCACATTAACCTTATTAATTCTGCCGTTTTGGATTGAGCGGCAATTCACAGGCGTATTTTTGAAAACGCCTTAGATGTCCGTCCGAGCGGCTGTTATTTAATTATTTTGGTCCGTTAATTTACTGATACCTCTCCGACACAGTACAGTACCTGTTACCTGTCAGGGTCTAGTACAGTAAAATTGCTTAGCAAGGTGTATTAATAAGAGACCTCTAGTGATCATTGAGGGCATGTGCTATAATTAATGTCGACGTCATTATAGTGACATTTACAAATCTATTTTTGATTACTTGATACCAAATTTTCATATTTATGTAAATTATATTTCTTAATATTATAATGAATGAACTTGAGGACATAGTTTTTAATGAATTTCATCATTTTAATATCTGAAGATGACCGTGTTATAGATATGTACGCATAAGAATGTTTATATCTATGTAGGATTTGTCTGTTTATGTAATATTATTATTATTGTTAAGAAATATTACATATGTAACATTAAATCTTTGAGAAAATTTCATAATTGCCTTCAATTTATATTTGTGCATTTGTAATAGCCATTAAACTAATTCTATAGATATCGTAAAATTATACGATCATTTGAATATGCCGTTCGTTGCAAATTCGTCCGTCAATCGTGTTACATTCTAACGCTTCGCATATTTGAAACGTTTGTATAGAATATAGCATCGCAACTGACGAACTGAACGTCAAAGCAAATATAACTATCTATACGACATAACGTTTTCAACCCCGCAGTGCTCTCGTTATGAAATTTTGACATGAAACTCAAATATTGCAATTGGCGTACATTCGAAATACGCGTGGAGTGCATGTAAATTTCAGGAAAGTATACGAGGTGTGATTATAATAATAAATAATAATGCGCATTTCGCAGAGATGCAACACTTCTCTTGTTGTCGTGTACTTACCTACGTTCGCATTTTATCTGAACTGTATAGGACATTATTTAAAAAAAAACTTTCAAGGTCATAAAGCCACATCATGGAGGTTCTAGACGCGATTTATTTTTTGTTTCTTTTTATTTCTATAGGTTTCTTTTTTAGTTATATAAGTTTTTACGGAACGATCTTATTTCTATTTTCCTTTCAAACATTTTGATGTTTCTTGAAATTACGCTGAAAAAATGTAGGAATATTTTAATTTTAAGGGAAGAGCAAAAAGGTAAAGATTTCTGTTCAAACTTTGTGTTTTTTCAGTTACAATTTATTGACGATTGCCTTTTTTTGGTAGAAAATATCATTATTTCTATCTCTCTTAATAAAGCAATCTATTGGAAGACATCACGTATATAGGTTATATTAATATCAACTGATAACTAAAAGTTTCTTTGATGAAAATTGTAAATAATTGACGAAATATCATGGTATTGAAAACTAGAAGTAGTAGTAAGCACATTTCTACAAATAATATGAAAAAGTAGGATAACTTCAAACATACGTTATTCATGTCTGACATATGTATAATGCGAATTGTATCTATACATATAAAATTCTCAGTGTTTCACTGACTAACCTATATACCCAAAACTTAAACCCCTGCCTCTAGAGTTATGTATATATGTGACGGGTGTTTTTTTGAAAGATATGTAGGTATCCATTATGAAAGGTTTTTTTTAAATTGCAAGCCTAAAGGGGAAAAGACATGGGTTCAAATTTCAATGAAACTTTTTATTATGATAGTAATTTAGAATTAATACACATACTCAAGGGGAACAATTTTAATATTGAATAAACAAAATACGAAATCAGGTTACTTAATAAATTTTCTTATTACAATAAACACTTTTAACAACTACCAAATGTCTATCAGTATTTACGAGTAGTATGTGTATATGAGTAATTTAAAAATCATTATTGTATTGCCTTGCGTATATTCGCGACGAAACGGTTTGCCGTTTTACGTACCCCTTGGAACGTTCTATTTTGGGTATGAAAAGTGCTATCACAGAGATGAATGCATCGATATAGCATCACATTACGACGATTTTCACGGTGTTTAAACAGGTGACCGAAAACGAGCATTCGTGCAAATGTTAATTTACGTTGTATTTGACGATATTTAAACGCGATAGTAATATCTTAAATAAATGTATACATTGTTATAAACTGCTAGATATTTATGGCAACGGAGAAAAAGCGGTTATAAGTTTTAAATAAAAAGAAAGTTTAGATATTAACTTGTAAAATGTGTATTACATTATACAATAAAAATAATCTGTTTTTTTTAAGAAAACTTACATTCTCCTAGTTACAAGTTATACAGAACAGGGGGTCTCGGGTGGCAAGAATTTATTTCAGCATATTTAATTTGTATTTTAACTGTTTTTGAATTTGTCACTTCTATTTGCATATATTTATTAAGATAAAATCTATAAATAGTTTTATGTTTGTAAAAATTCCGCTCCATAAAGGTTGAATTAAAACGAAAATTAATTTGCTTATTTCCGCGTTATTTAATCGCTAATACTACGATTAAAATACAATCTCAACGCGTTTCACCACTACACGAGGCCTAGTCAGAAGATGTTACGAGCTCGACCGCCTGGCGTCGAACGAATGATCAAGAAATTAAATTGGAGGTTAAAATTACAACTGTTTCATTTTCAGCAATAATCTTACATTTGACCTCAATTTCATACGATGTTAAGTAACAATAAATGCGGAACGAGGAAAGCGTGGTTCACCCAGATAATAATGTAGCTTTCATATTTTTACAATTATGATACAGCAATTTTATTATTGCGTTGAATTTTATATACATTATGAGAATGGTAACACACTCAAACTCAACCACATGTGGCCCAGAATTGAACCAGGGGTCCTTCGTTTTACAAAGAAAACCGTTAATTGTTGCGCCATATAGAGAAATAAAGATGTAGTCAACATACAGAGGACCGATGGAAGGAACAGATTTTAAACCTAAATTGCTCCTTAACACAGGTTCGTAGAAACAGCTATTTGACATATAAGTATTTTACGAGTAGTGTAAACAAATAAATATGCGCTGTCAGATTTTACGTACGCACAAATTGGTGTTAAACGCTAAACCCCTATCGGCACCTCACAACAATGGAATACCAAGTATCTAATTATTTTAAATCTTCAGAGTTATACGATGGCGATGTTTTATGAATTTAATAGAAAGCTATAAATGTATCACCCGCCTACATTGCACATTATATTAAATGCTATAAATTTTCAATTATATCGTTATAGCGACGCTTATTTATGGCACAAGAACGTCATAAATGCTTTATGAATTTAAAAAATTATGTTGTACATTTGTTCTTGATTTGTCGCATAAGAAAGTTATCGCTGCACTATTTTAATATATTATTATTTCTAAGTGCTGTTCCTGGCTAATAATAAGCGGTTAATAAGTCGCAGAAACCGTAAATGTATGAACGGTTGAATGCTTCTAAAGTTTATATGTTGCAACACTATCTGGTGGCGAATTATATCAAAATTGCTAAATAAAATCTTCTTTATGAAAAAATAAAAGTTTCACATCAACAAAAAAAAATCTGTATTTCTATAGTTGTTAAAAAACAAATAATACTCGAAAAACGTAATTTCACAGGCGCTTATAGTACGAAACTGCAGTACAAGTTCGTTTCGCACTTGGCCATTTATTAGGTTTTTAATAGATGTAAAGACTGTTCTATCCTTTTTTACGCGCAAAGTTATATTTATGTAAATAGCTATAAAAGTTCATGTTTGAGGACTAACAGGTCATGGTTGCTCGTTGGCCAAGTCTATAACGGTTGCTAAATCAATAAAGAACTGAACTGTTCATTAGTATATATTAATAGTGTAATATAATATATATTTTTTAATAGTTACATTTTACGGGACTAGTGAAAGGTTCTCTTAATGGTAATTGACGCACTCTGTCCATAAGGGCAGAGCTTCATTAACTTTAAAATATAATATAATTGTTCTCGTTAGCAAATAGTCCATTTAATTTTCCAATTATCTTATAACAGCTTTATACCTAAAGATAAACATTCAGTCATAATGGTAATTAGAAATGTATCTTCTTCTTTAGGTGCCCTCTTGGCTGAAGATTATATCATTATGGCAATTTGCACCTTCATTAAAAATATATTTTAATGAAGGTTTCATTAAAAATATTTTTAGATTCCATGCATGTCCGATAGGCACTAGGCCATTTATTGTATATTAAATTCCAAACAATTTTTTAGTTTTCCGATTAAACCTTACGAATTTTTTATGTATTCATGACACAACTATAATATAAATTTTCTAAACCGAACTACTGAAAATTATAATATAATTAATTTTGTATTTAACAATTTCTATTTTTTATATTTTTATTCCTAGAATATGTTTTTCGTTGAATGCAAATTAATGTAATAAGATAACTTTAGTACATTTTCGAAAACTTAATATTTATTTCTAGTGTAATACTAATAACAAAATGTAGATTTATTTGTTTTATCAGTAAATAGTTTGATTTAAATTAATCATTTATTTCATTGTCGTTAGTTAGTTCTTATTTGTTTACTCGCGGTCACCCTCCGTCAGCATTTATACGCACCACATGTAGCCGCATTGTAAACTCATTTTCTTCTATGAACGCTAATTGCTGATGACCCATTCAATCTTTTAGATTGAAACGATCTTGACAATTCATAACGAGACTTTAATAAAAATTACATTTATCACGAACGTAGTTCATCGATTATATTTACTTGATAATTCTATATAAAATGTACATTTTATATTTTTTACATTTGTTATGTAACAGGTTGTCTAAAAGGACAAATACTTTTATACTTATTATTAAAATTTATAATATGTATTTAAATATACTTTGAGACATTTTAGGAATATTTTTTTATAAAAAGAAATGTTTATAAATATGAAATTTGTAAACCTACTTTAAGCAAATATTAATAACAGTATTCCTAGCAATAGTACACATATCGAAAAAGTCTAAGCAACACATACTATTTCTAATTACTTATCAAATATTTATATATAATTTCTTACCAAGTAGGTAATATCTATGTAAACTTTTTTAATCCAGAGGACATTGGCTGGTTGTAAAAAAAATTCGAGTATCATTTGTTTTTTTTTTCACAAATTCAAAAGCGAATTCATTTTTTCGAATTTTATAGCGTTATCTTTGCTTATTATTATTTAGTATTCCCTATTAATTTTATGATTTAAACAATAATTGAAAAAAAAATTTGAACAAATTTAGATTTTGAGACATTTTTTACGTTATGAAGCGACGTCATTTGAACGCAAATGAAATGCAAAGAGCTGTAGGGATGTTGCAAGCGGGTAGAAATCAATCTCAGGTATCTCGGTATTTTGATGTCAACAGAAGCGTTATTTGCTGTCTTCAATAGCGTTATACTAACACAGAAGATCCTGCTGAGCAGCACCCTGGTCGAGAAAGGTGTATTGCCATGTGGTTGCATGGCAATATCGATACATATAACTGTCTGCAGACGCCAGCCGATGTTAACCGCCCGAGAGATTTATTGGTTTAAAACCACAAAATTCGAGTGGTGTTATTGTTAGCTGCCAAACTGCGAAATCGACTGCATGAGTATGGCCTACGAGCATGTCAGCCAATTAGGTTACCACCGATACGTCACGGGAATCGCGCTCGTCGAAATGAATGGTGTAGGGAATACATAACAAGGACCCAAGAACAATGGGATAAAATATTATTTTGCGACGAGTATAGATTTGGTTCAAGCCTGATACTAGAAGGGTAAGAGTGTACCCTCGTCCTGGAAATACTGAAAGACTGAGGTGCGTTCAGGAAGTGTATCCTTACAACGGCTCAAAAGTTATGGTATGGGCCGGGTATTATGAAGAACAGACGAACTGAGCTTGTTTTTGTAAATGGTAAAATGAATGCTGTAAATTACGTTGAAGATGTTCTAAGGCCTTATGTTCGTCCATTCACATAAACTCTTGGCTCCGATTTCACGTTGATGCATGACAATGCGCGTTCGCATACACAGGAGTACTTGGCAAGGGTAAACATACTGGTATTGCCTTGGTTTGCACAATTGCCAGACCTCAACCCCATCGAGCATGCATGGGACATGCTCCAGAGACGTGTTTTAAAGGACTTGGATGAAGTGACAACGACCCAACAACTGATGGACTTACTAAAATTTCATTGGTAGCAATTGCCGGAGGATAACATTAATAGTCTCATAAATTCTATAAATAATAGGTGCTAGCAAGTTCTCGGTAACAGAGGAGGCCACACTTTGCATTAATGTAAGCAATTTTTGTACAACAATTTAATTTTAGTTTGTTTAGTTGATTAGGTACCTTACTTTCTACTACATTCATACAGCACTTACTCGTAATTATTGTTAATTAAAACCAATTGTTGTTTAATATCAAAAAAGCATTAAAAAATTTAAATTTGTGTGCTGCTTAGACTTTTTTGATGTGTTTAGTTGTATTTGGTCTTAACATAAATGAATTTGCATATGACTGAAAGAAACTAAAATGTAAGCATTGTGGACCCAGTTTTAACTATTTAAATTAACTCTATGCCGTAAATTTAACTTTGTTTAATCGTATATATATATATATAAATATATAAACGATTAAACAAACTATATATATATATAT
>DWQX01003254.1:0-18448 GCA_018245475.1 Pharmacophagus antenor
ACTACTCAAAAATATTGGCTGGACATACAGCTTCGCTGGGGCGACTACGACTCGCACGATGTGGAGCGCTACGCACGCGCCAAGTTCCTGGATTACACCACGGACAACATGTCCATCTATCCTTCACCGACCGGTTTGCTCATAGCCATTGACCTCGCGTACAACTTGCACAGGTGATTCTTTTTTAATCAGCAATGGGCTAACTTGACCTCAATTTTCAAGAGATGTTAAGTGATAATAAGCCGTAGATGATCTGACTACGCTAAAACATGGTTATTCACAATATTCAGGTTCTATCATGTATGAGTACCGGAACACAGCAGATTAAAACAACATTAGTAGGCGACTTCGAATGAACCCTGCTACCATCCAGCGACAATTACTCAATATGGCCTTGCGATCATACCCGAATTCCTCGTGTTACAACATAAGCGGTACACTAGTGCGCTCATTAGTAATATCTGGAATATAGGTGCACAAAGTAAAAGGGTATTACATATTACAAAACTTTATAGAAGATATTATTTTCTGTATTAAATTCGCCTTATTAGGTACTTTCGCTTTGTTACATTTAAAAATTAATAACGTATAGCTTTTATATTTTTCAATAGTGCCTATGGCAATTGGTTCCCTGGCTGCAAGCCACTGATACAACAAGCCATGGCGAAGATCATGAAGGCCAATCCGGCTCTTTATGTGTTGCGTGAACGTATTCGGAAGGCGCTGCAACTGTACTCCTCGGAGCCCACTGAACCATACTTGTCCAGCCAGAACTATGGAGAGCTCTTTTCTAATCAGATAATTTGGTAAGTCTACAATCACTTGACATTGGGGTCCAGATCAAAGATTATTTATCTACTCAGTCCGCCGCCCTTTAATCAACTTTCTTTTTTAGCATCCTTTAAAATATTGTACTTTACTCCCTTATTAAAATTCGTAAGAATAATTAATATAGGTATAGCATTTATGTATATCATTTAAGTATTTCGATGTTAACCCCTTTAGTAAACAATTATTTGAAATATATTACATTAAATACTTTAAAAATTATTATTGTGCATGTAATTGGTAATAAGTATTGCTACGTCCTCTAATAGCTTAAATTTTATTTAGGCCAATGCAATATTTCTTTTAGAAATAATCATATGATGAGCATTTTTATGTATATATTTATTATTATATTTATATGCATACTTCCTACTGGTCTTGACGTTATAAATACATTGAACTAATTTTCACACAACAGGTTTGTCGACGATACTAATGTGTACAGAGTGACGATACACAAGACATTCGAGGGTAACTTAACAACCAAGCCTATCAACGGCGCCATCTTTATCTTTAACCCGCGCACCGGCCAGTTGTTCCTCAAGATCATCCACACAAGCGTGTGGGCGGGACAGAAGCGTTTGGGACAGGTTACTATAATTTAAATACAACGTTTTCTCTATCAAATAAATCACGTTAGCTGTCGAGTAAAAGAAATTCATTCATCTTTGGTTTTTCTCGATAAACTCTTTACCGCACAATTTTATTTTTTTTTTTTTTTAATTTAAAAATTAATTTTTTTAGTTAAAGAAATGAATAATCGTCTGAAAGTTTGTCTCTCAATAGGCATCAGTTACAAAAGTCAGAATAACGGCCAAATGTGGGCGAGCGGCGACGATGAGAAGCCTAAAAATCGGCTAACGGTCGTTTGTGTTAAGAACTATAATGAAATAAAAATAAATAAACTGATAATTTTCAAATAAACTTACTCAATAGAATTGTATAGTAGCTAGTTGTATTAGATGTCTACATGCTAAATATTCAAACATGATTCAATCGAATTCTCTTTTTGCGCATGTTATTTACGGCATAAATGTTTTTAATAGCTCGCGAAATGGAAAACTGCAGAAGAAGTAGCAGCTTTAATTCGCTCGCTGCCTGTAGAAGAACAGCCAAAACAAATTATTGTCACTAGGAAGGGAATGTTGGATCCTTTGGAGGTAAAGTAACGTTTAAAACAGAATGGTTTAATTTTTTTATTTATGTTTATACGTTAAATATTTACGTCTTATTAATTTAAGGTATATGTCTTTACAATACCATAAAATATTATAAAAATAATTGTTATTTGTCTTTAGGTTCATTTGCTTGATTTCCCGAACATCGTAATCAAAGGATCGGAACTCCAACTGCCATTCCAAGCTTGCCTCAAAGTGGAGAAATTCGGTGATTTGATCCTGAAAGCAACAGAACCTCAAATGGTACTGTTCAATCTATACGACGATTGGCTGAAGACCATTTCGTCATATACCGTACGTATTTCTAGTCACGGATACAGTCCAAAGGCATAGAATACAATTCTCTATTATTAATATCAACTCTTTTCTTATCTAACCCATTTGCTGCCAAAACTAAATTATATGAAGTCCATCCCATTGCCATTTATGTTATAATTATTTGTAGTATTTTTTTTAAGTTTTTACATCTCATAATTTTCGTGGCCACAAAATTCTAATCCATAAGCCTGCATAACATATTAAAAGAAGGGCGAATATACTTGTCTTAGCAATGCATGACAACCTGCCAAAGAGTGTATTCGTCCTGGGCAGGGAATGGGTTAAAATTATAATCTTATACTGACTTGACAAAGAAATAGCTTACTTAAAAGTTGTTTGCTATTAATACATTTTTTTTTTTCACCATATAATTAGTTAATTTCGTATTTTTCCTTTTGATTCATGTCCCTTCATTCATTTATGCAATAAAATTATTTGATATTCATAGTGTGAAAGTAAAATAGCTAATAATAGTCAAATCACTTGATTTAAAGGCATTCAGTCGATTGATCCTGATACTGCGAGCATTGCATGTCAACACCGAGCGGACAAAGGTTCTACTTAAGCCAGACAAAACCACACTCACTGAGCCACACCATATCTGGCCAACACTCTCGGACGATGACTGGATCAAAGTTGAAGTACAACTTAAAGACCTCATTCTCGCTGACTACGGCAAAAAGAACAAGTAAGAGCATTTATTTAAAATAATTGTATTGACTGTTGTTCATACAATTCTTGAAAATATAAGCATTTGCTGTAATTGCATAATTTAAGCAATAGCCTGTATAAACTTATCTCTATATATCCATAATTGTTGCTTCTACCACCAAATCTTTTTATGTATATTATATATTATTCTATCTATATTTAAAAAAAAGGTATAGCTCCACATGGGATAGTGAAGATGTGTTCAGTCTTAGTGTATTCTCAATATTAAAAAAAAAACCTGCAATTTGCTAATTTCCTTAACTCGTTTGTCCCTAGCGTAAACGTCGCTTCGCTCACACAATCGGAAATCCGTGACATCATCCTCGGCATGGAGATATCCGCACCATCAGCTCAACGGCAGCAGATTGCCGAAATCGAGAAGCAGAGCAAGGAGCAGAGCCAGCTCACCGCCACCACCACGCGCACCGTGAACAAGCACGGTGACGAAATCATCACTTCCACCACCAGCAATTACGAGTCGCAAACCTTCAGGTACAGAATTACACGACGTCCTGTTTACTATCACCTCTCTTTGTATACTAGCAGTAATCTGCTACTTGGCATGAATGTATTTTTGTGTTGAATACCACTATACATAAAAAAAATCTTGGTATATTGAGACATATGAAAACTAACTGCTTCTGTGGCGAAGTCGTTTATGTCCTGGATGAGATTTCCAGACTACATGAGTATGAAGTTTGGATGGGTGTAGTGTTTCAGAACCTGCCTCGCTAGCGCCACTTTGAGTGCCAATCTGCCGCAATAACAGCATTGCTGTGTTCCGGCGTTTATGTTTACAAGACCTAATGTGTTCTGAGCGAGTGCAATATTGTGTTTATTTTTTTTTACACAATTTTATTTTTCCTATAGTTCAAAGACCGAGTGGCGAGTGCGAGCAATTTCAGCGACAAATTTGCACTTGCGAACAAATCACATCTATGTGAGTTCAGATGACATAAAAGAGAGTGGCTACACCTATATTCTACCGAAGAATCTGCTTAAGAAGTTTGTCACTATATCAGATCTAAGGGCCCAGGTGAGTTTTAAAATTAGTATTTGCATGCAACTTTTGAAGGGATATTTCAATTAAATTTCAATTAATATTAGCTAAAATTAATACAATTATAAGAAATAGGCTATTAAGGATGTAACAGTGAAATAAGTTTGTTGCCATAAATGTCAGATTATGGATGGGACTGGTGTGATCATCAAAAGTTAAAAAAATGCCTTTGTAGTGTCGACTTTATATAATAATTAGTATTATTTACAAATTAAATATTCATAACCCTCCTACAAAATGGCATGATATAACAAGGTTTAGCTCTAACACAAGAAGAAAATTGGAAAAACTATTATACTTCTACAGAGGATGTAATTTTTATTAAACTTATTTAATAAATTGACACATCTCCCACTTTTTCGATTGTACTTGCTCCAGGTTTTATACAACAGGGCGTTTTCTAGAAACTTTACTATCCGCCGAATTAGAGGAGAGTTTCATTTATGTATATAGTATACAAAACAGATGGACAATACAAAATTAAATTACATATTTATTTAAGCAATTATCAACCAACCTATCTTCTAAACAGTGGCGGTACTCCCAGACGAGGCCGTGAGCCCGCGGCATACGCCATTTAAGCAAAATAGAGAATTTAACTAATCATTATTATTATTTATTTATTTCTTTTTTGCACCATATCATCACTGTACAAAAAGGCAGACATAATGCCTAAAGGCATTCTCTTCCAGTGAACCTACAAACTTGTGAAGAGATCCAAATATATATATATGTGTGTGTTCATATCCTCATATACATATTATTCTGGTTCTAAATCTGAATATGACCATAAAGTTGAGAAAAAATTGAAAAAATCACATTTCTTTACATTTTTTCCATATATGCATATATAAGTGCTTGGTGTTGCTGACAGATCGCATGCTACCTGTACGGTACATCACCGCCGGACAACCCGATGGTGCGCGAGGTGCAGTGCGCGGTGGTGCCGCCGCAGTGGGGCACGCACCAGCAGGTGCACCTACCGCGCCAGCTGCCGCGACACGCCGCGCTCGCACACCTGCAGCCGCTCGGCTGGATGCACACGCAGCCCAACGAGTTGCCGCAGCTTTCGCCGCAGGTCTGTTCTTCACGAAACTTATATTTTGTTTAGGTTAGGTTGTCTATTACAGTGCTACTTAGTTACATGCTATAAAATATTAATAAAGCTTAGAATGATTTTACATTAAAAATTAAGATAGCCAGAAACAAAAATCTTTTAGTAATTAATCTACAAAAAGTATTTGATAATTTTCTGGTAGCAGTTCTTTAATTATATTATTTGCATTAATCTTTTAAAAACAAAACATCCCCTAAATAGTATTAACCCCTTCAATGTTTTTGGATTGTCTTAAAACAAATTATTTTCAATATTTAAAGCTTGTTTTTGTTTAAATATATTTCTTTATTCTTATTAAGAGAAAGTATCGATAATTTTGTCGATTTATTAGGTAATGCCGAGTATGAAATAAGAAAAAATGCATATAATCTTTTTTTTATTTTAATCAAAGTATGCACATGTGCCATTTTAAAGGTAACTAATTTATTCCTTTGCTGTAGAAGCATGATATTGTGGGGGTCGATGACCTCTTGAAAACGCTATTTTGACAGTCTGTGGGAATAAATTTTCTCCAGAAAAAAATTCGCTTAAACTATGAAAGAAATGATAGTGGGGGCGAGGTTTGGTGAGCATGGTATGTGACGGCGAGATTCCAACTGCAACACTCCTGTAGTTTTGACACCGTCACCCGTGAGGCGTGTTGACGAGCGTTGCCGTGCAGGAAAAAAAATGAATATGATTTTTGTTTCAGGACATAACAACTCACGCGAAAGTCATGGCCGAAAACCCGTCATGGGATGGCGAAAAGACAATTATCATTACATGTTCCTTCACGCCCGGCTCATGTTCCCTTACCGCGTACAAACTGACGCCTAGCGGCTACGAATGGGGTGCTAAGAATACTGATAGAGGAAATAACCCTAAAGGCTATTTGCCCAGTCACTATGAACGTGTGCAGATGTTGCTTTCTGATCGCTTCCTTGGCTATTTCATGGTACCTTCACAGGGCAGTTGGAACTATAACTTCATGGGTAAGTAAATCAAACTGCAGTTCATGTGAAATAACTAGCCGAAATGACTTATCAGCCATGGATTTTCGATTTTCTTTGATTTAACTCAATAATAAGTGACAATAAGGGTGTAGAAAGAAAGAAGGTATGTTCGCCTAAAATACTTTTGAATCTTGTGTTATGGCAATAGGACCGCCTTTGAGAGTGGTAGCTAGTCAGGCGGGTTCGTAATATCCTACTGCCAGCCTGACTACTCACCAAATCCAGGAACGCTCCCGGGACCCTTCCGCGCTACAAGGCAAGCTGTAAACCACAGCGTCATAGAGACGGTGACAAGTTCCTGTGTTTTATATTATTTCAGTGTTTACATTTTTTCTAAATCTTTTTTATGTATAATTAGGTGTCCGGCATGACCCGAACATGAAGTATGGGGTACAGTTAGGAAACCCGCGCGAGTTCTACCACGAAGTTCATCGACCTGCTCACTTTATGAACTTTGCTGCTATGGAAGACACCACAGCTACAACTCTAGCCGCTGATAGAGAAGACCTTTTCGCTTAGAAATTTTAATTATGAACAGTTTTATTTGAAATTTATATAATATAAGAATACATATAATAAATTTGTGTCGTTTCTTTTGTGTTTGTAATTCTATAAGATATTCAGTCTGTTTATTATTGATAAGGGATTTGCAAAAAACATGTTATGTAAAATAAATCTATCAAAGTGTACTTGACTTAAATGCACATGCATTATCAGATTAAATTTTGATTTTTTTTTTTCTTAAAAGACTACTTTGGAGTTGCATAAACATTGAAAAATAATTCCTAAGTAAAGAAAAACAAATTTACAATTTGAGCCTAGTAACTTCTGTTCAAACTGATTTTGATGATTCTTTTATACGGTTCTGTTCTCGAGGGATATAAAGATAATTAAAAGATGATAATCGGAATTCCATAACCGAGACTCCGCCGTCCGTCTGACAGCGGTCTCTGCCTCTGAATCGTAAAAGGTATAATGTTCACAGAATGTGCATATCTAATGCCACTACAGCCACAAAAAATTAATTCAATTCAGTTGATTGCTTAGCACTAGATTTACCAGCACTTTGTATACCAATATACACATTTTTACTGCAACAGTCAAAACGAAGGGTTTTTGAAAAAGTCGATAATGGCTTATCTTCATTTACTTACAAAAATGTTAAATAAGTAGATGTAAAAATTTTTAAAACTAATACTAAAAAAATTATAGAAGTTAGATTTTTTTATTATTATAGTTAGTTTCAATGAACTCTGGCTAGCAATTGAAATTTAATTATTATAGAATAGTATAATAATGAAACTACGTTAGCCTAAGTTATATGCCAAAATTTTAAGATGTGTTGGGCACATATTGTGTAAACCTTCATCAAAGGTTCGTTAGGAAGTGGAGCTCATCTACCCTTATGTTAGTGCTTCGTTATTTTCTATTAATTAAGCTGAAATTATTGAAATTAATGGAAATTTGTCTTTTTGTAAACGTTTTCTCCCATTGTTTTATTTTATCGAATCAAATACAACTTAAAATCTTAGTAAAGGCACTCCTCCGTTTTGCAACTTGTGGGAAGTTTTAGCTCCCGGTTGTTATTCCATAAAAATTCTGTTTGTTTCTTACAGCCTACGTATATATAATATAGCAATAATTGTCTCCTTGGTATATTATACTTTATTATGCTTTGATAAGTTTCTATTCTTTCCCAGAACATGAGAATATTTTTGCTTTGAAGAAGTCGTCTGTATATGCTGCCAAAACATGATTATAACTTAGTAATAAAAATGCACTTTATAATAATTATTTTTGCCAGGTCTGTAGGCCCGGGTTACTTCTTTGAAAATATTTGAAAACATTCAGCAACACCTCTTTATTCAATTCCTTTTATAAATAGTTTCGACAGAGACAATTTCAGTTTGCTGACCTTGTATGTCACGTTCATTAGTCTTCAGAACATTACGGAAATCGTGTACGTCTTCATATACGCTGAATTTAAAAAGGATTTTGTATTTGGTTAAGACTTGACTTATTATCACAGCCGTCTACAAAAATTGCTAACACTACTCTCGATAATAATATTCCCATGGTTACCGCCACGTGTGTCGCTTTGGTTGTCTAATAACTCTATTTAAATTAGTCGAAACTAATATTTGGCTAACATTTTACTAAGAATTGAGTATGTATTGTGTATATTTCAATATCTACATAAATATGCTTAGTAGCGTACACAAAAAAAAAGTTACTATCACAAGAACAAAAATATCAATATTCAACGAATTACTAAAAATATAGTACATATTGCATTAGAATCGCAATTTTTTGAAAAGTGTTTTATGGGAATTCACATATTCATTATCACGAACATGATCCATATTATAGTTACAAATGCCCCAACATTATTATATCACATAGAAACATACACCAGTCATTTTGACTGGTACTGGTACAAGTATCAATAATGGAAATTATTTTTGTAACTCAAAAAATACTAACTATATAAAACTTATTCTTTACTTATAGCTACAAAAGTCATGACATCATTTGGTAACAGTTTTGCGTAAACTAGTAAATTTGAATTGAAATCGTCGAACCAGAAATTTTGACTGGTCTAGTAAATCTAGTGTTAATGGCATTTCCTAAAAAATTTCGCCAATCTCAAAATTTTTTAATTAAAGTATAAGACTACTGATATATAGGATACTTATAGCAAACTTTTCTTATTCTTGCACCAAATCTATTTTTTAGTGTGGTAAAAATTTTCAAAGTTTTTGTTAGTTATTTTTAAAACTTATCTGTTTATATATGTTAATGTAAATATGTAATATTTTTGAGACTAATAATTGTTTTGTACATACGATATCAAGAACGAGTAACGGCACGCAACACTGGTTTGGCAGTATAAAATTGTATAGTATAAAAATCTTTACGCCGTTGTATACTTTCATAATGAATACGGTTGAAAGTATTTAGGGTTATACTACTATTTGTATCTTAGTGTACTAATTTTTAGGACTGGACTTGTAATTTATTTGGGAAAAAATAGTACTTTGGATTTCACACATTTTCTTGGATTTTGTTAATGTCGGATTTAATATTTTGTACTTACATGGACTTTGCGGTTAATGGATACGTCTATTATGAAGAATGATAAAGAGGAAATTATACCGAAGACGATACACTCAACAAAGTTATTGTAGGAGACGTGATACTGAAGACGAAGCTTTCATCAAAAATCTTGAAATAGAAACATTACTGAAGACTGAAAATCGAAAATATGACTGAAGAAATTAAAGTTAATACTAGGCTGCATGGTCACAGATTTTAACCTGTTTCCTAAACGGGACGAATGGAAAAAAATGATTAAAATTGACAGTGACAAGTAGAACGTATTGTTTTTTCTGAACATTAGTTAGACATTAATTTTGTGAAAATAATTACAATTAATTTTAACATTTACTTTTCTAGTTTCGCAATGGGGGACCATGATGATCTTGAAGACAATCAATATCCAGATAATGATGAGTTTGTGCCATACGTTACTGCCGGAAATCTTCCTCAAAAAAATGGCGCGAAAGTAGCACTTTGGGGTAAAGTCACCAAAGTTACTGCTAATGAAGGTTTTTATGTTAAAACTGTAGATGACCAAGAGATTCTTATTAAATTGAAAAAGCCACTTAGTGAAGCACTGGAGGGCTGGTATGAGATTTACGGTGTATCACAAGGCAAAAGTGTTCTTTGTGATGAATATGTTCCATTTTCGCACGACATGGCAAAAAATATCGATACTGAAGGCCACAAATGTCTAGCAAAATTGCTAGCAGCGCTTGACGATCCTTGGAATCTCGGAGAGCATCCAAGTAATATGACTGGAGTTACGCCAATGGAATAAGCGGTGGCAAAAAACTTATTCTTTACAAAACATATTCCAGTAGATTATAATTATTGTTAGTAATGGTTTTTAAGATTAAAAAAATTAATAATCGGTGATGTTTTTTTAAAATATCATTTAGTTCTTGATTAGACTCTTTCTTATTCAGGAATTAATATACAGATCTGTTATTACTACAAACTATTACTAAAGAGTATTTGATAAAAGTATAACCTACCCACATTTGATGTTCACTCTGTACACTATAAAATGTAAAAAACCAAAACTGCACTTTGATATGCTTTGTACTAAGTATGTATAATTTACAAAACAATATCACAGTTTATCATTGTCACTGGCTACTATTTGTGTCTCAAACTGTTATTATTTAGTTATGTGATTATTTTTATTAATAGTGGTTAAGGTATTATAATAAACACTCTTTAAAAATTTTATTTTATTTTTTAACATAAATGTAGTACTTTATTTATTTATTAAATGTTTGTCTACAAAATGTGAAATTCTCAGTGTTGATTTATTTCATGAATTATAAAATTACTTAATGGCTTTTAACAGTCCTACTTCTAAATAAATTATGTTATATGATTTCACCAACAATAAACCCTTGGGTAAGCATGAATACCTCCTATCTCTTTTTCTCTTTTTTCTTGAAGTTTCATTCTTTTTTCATACATTACAGCATTGGAAAGTGCACCTTCTATACAGGTTACTGGACGAGGCCTTTAAAATAAATTTATAATAATATTAAAAGATGTATTAACCCCTAGCGCTTCATTGGTTTAAGCACCACTGCCTACTATGAAAAGAAAGAATAATTGTATATTTGTAACAGTACAGAGTTACTCTACAGATAACAATAGAGTATGTGAATGATGCAGTGTCATCTTAAGAGTAATCATCTTAAAAACATGGATCCGAAGCGAAACCTACAAAATTGTGGAACAAATGATGGACGGCTCTGCAGAGCATTTTATTCTATTAAGGTTAAAATATTATAAAACTTTTTTTTTTATTATAGTTGAGATAAGAGCATATTAAAACAAGACATGTAGCTAAAAATAGTATAAAACTGGATTAAATTTTTTTTTGATTTAATACTAGTAATATAATCTTCAAAAACTGTTAAAATAACGAAGCTTTTCAATGAAACAATATAGTTTTTTTAACTCTGATGAAAAAAGGTGTTAGAATTTTATTATTGCCTATGATTGCGATAGGATTTTTCACTATTTTTATAGTACGAAGAGACTTCATATTGACTACTTAGTTATAATTATAAAATAGGTATTTAAAAATTTTATATTTTTAGTTAAAAATTGTTTAAAGCATAATTTATTAAATTAAAATATGTTATTTTTTTTTAATGTAATAAATGTTGATCATAAAACAATAAAGTGGGGCGCCAGGAATATGTAATAAAAAAGTATTAAAAACAGTTACATACAAAGCTTTTCCATGGTCGTCAATTTTTTGGATTTTATTCTCAAGTTTCATGCTTGTTGGCCTATCCTTGTTGTCTTTGAGAGCCAATTCTGTTAGATACTTCTTGATGTACTGCTTCAATTGTACATTTTCCCGCGCAAGTTTTGCCTTTTCGGCTCTCAAGCATATCGTCTGCACTTTCACCCTGTTAACTTTGTGTAAAAACTTATCCATTTTCAAATATTCCTTGCATTCATTCTAAAATGATGATTTAATTATTTATGTGAGCAGTGAATATTTTCTTAACCACCCGAATAAAAACTAGTTTTTTGGTAAGTTTGTTGCTGGAGACCGTTTAGTAATACAACCGCTGTGTAAACTTCACTGTGTTTTGGTTTAAAGGGTGTGTGAAAGACGTTTGCGATTGTCTCGAAGCTATGTCTTGAACAATTAGTTTATTATTATTATTACTTCGAATTTAATATTTTATACATTGTAAATATAAAAGGTTATGAAAAGGACGTAAATACACAGTAAGATATTCGTTTCCCCATTTTTTTTAAATAAATACTTAAAAATCCTTCCAAAAGATTTTAAATACAAGGTTTTAAAAATACGTAATCTTAATAAAATATGTTATACTGTACTATCATATCGTCGTTGAGATTTTCATAATCTGGCGAAATTAGTTTTTCCGTGGAATTTTCTAGCACGTCTACATTCTCTTTTTCGTACTTGCTGCATATTTGATACATTTGCGTAATTTTATTAATTTTAGCTTTTACTTCTTGAAGACGCTTTAAATAGAAAAAATTGTATTAATTTTAACTTAAATAATAAACTTAAAATCAATCGTCGACAAGAACGAGGTTCTCAATTAGATCCGTATCCTTTTTTTTTAAATAATAATCACGCAAATTATTTTGTTTTTAGAAAATTGTTTTTGTTGGTAAAATTTCCAAAAATATATCAAAAATTATTTCAAATCTTTGGCTGGGGTAAAAAGTAATCACTGAGATTGAGTGTGTAAATTATTTAAAATTGTATTGTTTTTTTTTAATTATTACTGTTTCAATTGGTTGTGTTTTCGTAAAGAACTAGTATTTCAGATATATAAAATTAAAAAAGGGAGTGAAGCAAATATTCCTATTACCTTTACGGAATCTTCACTGGAATTTACAAGCAATGTCAACATATAGTTGTCTTTGTTGCAAACCGATTTATATTCTTTCTTCATGTGCCAATACTTCTTTGCTAGATTTTCCTTGTGCTTGTTCATGCGGTCTAATCTATTATTAATTGTTTTTGTTGTAAGTGTCCATTCTTTTTGTAGATTAGTAAGAATATCCTATTAAAGAAAATGCAGATCAGTTAACGTTTTGCAGTCCTTAACTCTGAAATTCAATTATTTCTTGTTGACCCAATTAGAACCTTTCAATGTTTTGTGTATTTATTATATATTATACGTATTAATTGTATTTGCCAATCTATAAGTTAGTTATAATGCAGTAGAACTATATCTTTAGAGGTTTTCACTGTATCTTTTTCTGTGTACATTGCTTTTGTTTATTTAAATTCGTTAAAATATATAATAATATATAAGTCATAATGAATGATAATTTGATAAGAAGCATCTAGAATAGTCATTAACATATTCCTTGCCGCGTGGGGCGTATACGCCCCACGCTGAAATTGTCCATGAAAAAGTTTTGACCATGTGTTATCTAAAATAATAAGTTTAAGCTTAAAATAATTACATACAACTTTAATTCAAATCAAAAATTACTTAAATTGTTAATTGCCGAATAAAGGATTGTCAAATTGTATTCTGTATTCGCCTCACTAGACCGCCATGAAAAATATCCAAAACATGCTCCGGCAGGGAACGTGTTAATAATGTACAGCATTTGGTTGGAATGAGTAGGCGACAAGTGAGCATGTCCGATTATAATGTGACTATTTTTAAAAGTAAAGTTAATAGGATGTTTTAAGTTTTGTACCCTGTACATTACCTTCAATCAATTAATGTTTACTTAAATTGCGGTTAAATACAATCCCATAAATTTAATGGAACGAAATAAATTTATCTAAAGAAACATCAATGTATTAAACATAGTAAATATGGTATCACTAAATTAAATATTTGTCGAATTATAGACGTGTTAATTTTGTTGATAGGAAAACATTTCTATAATGAAGTTATAACAGTCCTACATCCATTTAAACCTGGTTAACCAAACGGACAAGGTAACTTACTGTGGTATTTTCTATAAGTTGTTCATTTCGAGCGATATCTCTCTGATAAAAGTCGTCCTTCTCCCGAAGCGAACGGTAGTGTCCCATTATGGGGTTGTGCTGTTCTTGGTAAGAGTTATACACATCGCGTAGCCTGTTAAAGTACAACTCTAACTCCAGTTGTTTCGGACGGCAGAGATTGCGCATTTGTTCTTCGTGCTGCATTAAAATAATTAATATTTAACTGATAAAATTTTCGGATAATTATATACATAGGGTTCTTTAAGTTGTACAAGAAATTTATTTTCTTAATGCTAGAAGTTAAACCTTCTTTTTATGTTTATGTTACAGTTTTTGATATTTAGTTGATGTTTTTGCTGACTTTTAAAGCTTCATCGGTCACAGGACTCTCAAATCCCGTGATTCGTGACCTAGTTTTAAATAAAAGAGGCCAGTTAGACTGGCTAGAGAGGCTGCGATGAAGTATCGCAGAAGAAGAGTGATGACTCTTGTAACAATTTGTTCGCCAAATACAGAATGATTATCAGATCCGATATTTAATAATCCCCAGCCAGTTAGAGCAGAGCTTTGAAAATATTTACTTCTCGAATGTCATGTGTGTGTCAAATTTTCATTTAAAAATATATTAAATCATAAAAGTTTATTATTTACCCGAGCCTGACCTGAGTATTAATTACGTTTCGACGTCATCACTATTTGAAAATAAGATTTAAGCTATTCATAACTGATTGATTAAATGAGAGTCATTAATTTCTTATTTATTCTTAATTTATTATTATTAATTTCTTATTTATTCTGGTGAAAATTTTTCATTTTGATATTGCAAAGTTAGTACCTATTACACTACAGTTTAAATGTTCCAGGTTGAACCATTACAATTGTTGCATATCCTGTAATCAATGAAATCTTGATATTTCCGACATCACGAAACTAAAATACTGTAACAGCGGAAGTAATTTCACGGCTTGACATAATGATCTGCTGATTTACAGATGATTATATTAATTAAACTGTTACTTTAAATGTTTGATAATATTTAAACATTATAGAATTAATAAATATCTTATATCCATAATGTTATTCAACGAATTTATTATTCATGCCGCCAGTGACTACTAGATTCTTTGGTTGTCATCTTGATCATCATAATGATATAGCTTATGGCAGTTCTATGTTGTACATAGATCTATGGTCATTAATGAATAAAAACTCGATGTAACTATTAAGGTTAAAATATATATTTTTTTAATTTTATTTTCAATTCTTAAATTAGGGTTTGAAAAGAACAAAATGCGAACTTATAGAGGTAAGAAATACTCGCGTACAGCCAGTCTCCAGGCTAATGACCATTACCTTTTTTATTGTTCCTTAGTGAATTTCTAATTAATTGACTGTAAAATTTAAAAACAAACAAACGGGATGTATTAACTTATGTCTATTATATATTATAATTTCAATAATTTTGGGAAGTTTTTCCTCCAATTTTTTAGTACTTTTACACCCTTCTAGTGCCTCCATTTGATTACGCAGAAAATAGACTTAAATAATAAACTTAAAAAAATTAATATTTTGGTTATTACCGACGAAAAATATAACATCATCATATACGAAAATAATGTATCAAAATTCCCATATAGATTAGATGGATGATACATTTTAGAACTCTAATATTATTGAAAGCATTTAAACAATCTATGTCTACCACAACGATTATTATGAGACCTAGTAATCGTACACAATAGTAAAGCATGCGTATTATCCAAACAATTGATCATAGACGCGCGGGATTCGGTTCAGTGTTGAGGCTATCGTGTCATTAATAGGGTCTTTCGAGCGTGGTGAGCGGCGATATAAATATATTTTGCCGGCTTTAACGCATTTGAATATCGATAGTGACGGGAAGAAAGTGGAGATGTGCACCTTACAATTGTTTATAGTTTTATGTTTATCACATATGGTTTTAGACTGCAGCGTATGTATAATTATCTTTTTATTAAATGGCATACTAATTTTTCTTCTTTTACATTTAAAGTGGCTAATCATCGGCATATACGTTATACGTATATCTCATTTTTATGTTTTGTATTTTTTAAATATTTTTAAACTCTAATTTTACAATTTATACATATACGAAAAGGAACAAATTCACCTGATAGTAAGTAATACAGCCTATAACAATGTGGTGTTAGAAAGAATGTTATTACATCACCATTTTGTACGCAACATCTAATTCGTATAAATGTAAACAACCAAGGTAAAGTAGTTATAACTAATATAAGGTATGTTGATGGATTTGTCTCAGTATTTTTTCTAAGCGAATTGATAAGAGTTTATCATACAACAGGCTTTGAATTGTCACATAAGATCAAGTCCCGGTAAAGAGAGCAAATGGATGAACATATATAAAGATTGTGTAAAAAAGCAAGAACAAAAAAACCACACACACCCAACTCGTAATACAACATGGACAAGGGTGCAGGAAATCATTCCGACAATTAATTTCGATTATAGAAAATCTAATGAGACTAGGAAAATTTATATAGGAAACACAAAAGATAAGTGGAATAGCAACAGAGTGTTTGACACGACGACTACAGAAGGCGACTATGACGATGAAGAGACCACAGAAGATGAGGAAGTTGAGGGCAGCACTGAGGGTGAAGCTGAGAGAGGCTACACAAGCCAAAGTGAAGATTACCTCGATGTAAGTAAACAAAAGTGTTCAATAACCAATGTAGATAATAGATATAAAAAGTACTGCCATAAAAATAAACAAGTTTTCTGCCAAATTATCAAAAAAAAGTACGTTTTATTTTTGTATTCTAAATAAAAAATGAGACAGAACAACGGTATCAAAACTCGGTACAATCTAGGGAATAATTAATTAATATTAGAACTTAATATTAAGAACGGGAATTATCGAGGACTGTCTAATTAATTCAATCTAGACTTTGGAATTTAAGATATTTTTTTTCCTTTTAGGATTTGACCCAATTTGAACATTATTCCTCGCTGATCGGACACCGACATAAGCGTGGAAAGTTAAAAGAGAGGAATTCCGGGCAAAGGAGTCAATATAACCCAAACGCGAAGAGGAGTTCCGGCGAGGTGGATAATGATTATGGCGATGATAAAAAAACAGTAATTAAAGAAAAGCCAAAACAAGCGCAAGACAATGCATGCGCTTTACATTGTTTCGCGGAAACTTTGAAAATGGTATTTATATATTTTAATTATTAATGCCCAATTCAAATCTTCTCCATGTTGCATTATAACGTTTTTATTTATCATTGCTTAGAGCTTTTTGACTAGATTAGATATCCTTACTTTACTGTTAAAATGTACAGATATTAAAAAATTAAATCTCTATGATTAAGTTCAGTTAGAGATATTAATAATAATAATTTACTCTATTATTAAAATTATTGTAAATACTATATTGAAAAAAAAAACTTAAGTTATAACACAATTAAAAAAAATAGTTATATAAATGTACAATGGGCGATCTTATCGCTATGAAAGCAATCTCTTCCAAACAATCCACAAAAAGTAAAAAGAAACATAAAAACATGGAGAAAGAAATAATGGTGAACTTCGTTATTTTGCGTTGATTCTCTTCAAAAATGTAAATAATGTACATATTTTCTTCTTAAAGTAATTTAATCTCGCTTAAGAGAAGACAAATTAAAATTAATTCAGTGTATAGATAAATGCACAATATTTAGAAAATATAAAAACCGTTCGGACGCGATAATTTTTAATAAAAATATATTTGAATTACGTAACATGTGTAGTAGCTAATATATACCTAACAATAAAAATCAAGACGGGTAATCGAACAGACAATATCACTGCGTCTACTGTTACTATGTACTTTGCTTTGCGGAGGTGACTATCCTTTCCGTCTTTAGTCTTGCGCACGAGCCGGTAGCACGTGTAGACAGGCCTTTATATTTTTTCCCATCGTTAATAAAAACTATCCAAGCGCATGCATCTATCGTATAGTATTACATTTTAACTTTGAGGTAATATCTTTCGTAGACGGACGCTTCTGGATTTCCTAATAAGTACTTTGTTAAACAAGCCATAACGAAGGACGTGGAGGATCAGGAGTTAAAGGATTTCTTGCAGGAATCTTCCGATGAATGTTTTCAAATATTAAGAGGTGAGTTATCAAAAATATATCCGCCTTTTTTAATCGGTTGTGGGCTAACGCTTGCTTGACTTCGATTTCACATGATGTTAAGTCACAATGAGGTCATAGATCGTAAAGCGTGATGACTCAGAATACTAATTTTCACATATATGACTGCCAAAACACCATAATGCTGTTATGGCGGTAGACTGACATTAAGAGTGGCAGATTGAGTATTTGGTACTTATATTTGAATTAAATTAATCTGGACTGAATATTTTGTTACAGGAAATAAAGTGGATAAATGCGAATATTCGAAGAATTTACTAATCTGTCTCTCAGACAAAGGAAAAGCGAATTGCGACGATTGGAAGAATGACATGCACGAAATAGATTTAATAGGAATTAAACATTTCAAGGATATATACAGATATTATGTACTAAACGGACTGTGGACATAGCTAGTAGGAAATCAAATAAATTTAAAATTTGTTTTATTATATCATGGTGTTTTGTAATCAACTTCATTATAAAAGAGAATAATAATTACT
>DWQX01003255.1:0-18436 GCA_018245475.1 Pharmacophagus antenor
AATTGACAATGAAACCATAGATGGTAAAGTGTATTCGCCCAGAATAGTTCCGGCTCTCACATGTGTGACTCCCGGAAAACAGCATTGCTGTTACGGCGGCAGATTGACATTGAGGGCGGTAGCTAGCTAGGTGAGTTCGAATAACCCTACCTCCAATCAGACTTAATATTTCTGATGCCCAGGAATCGAACCCGGGACCTTCGCGTTACAAACCAAGCGGATAAACCACTGCACCACGGAGACAGTCAGGCATAAATCACGCTCGCTGTTAGTCTTATTGACGACTATTACAGCTTCATCGCATTCATTTTATCATGGAACAGCGTAAGCCTTTTATACGTTTAAGTTGTAAAGGGAGTGATGACGTTCGTTAAACGTGTTGATTTAACGCAATATAGCTATCTCTTTCTCATAACCTATTCTTACCGACTTATTTTTCACGATATTAAAGTAATTTTTACAAAAGTGTTGTTTTCAATTTGTTTACTAGAATAAGGCCTTATTAAATATTTATTGTTTTAAACAGAACGGCGTTATTATAAAATCTTTAGTATTGTTTTTGCTATTGCGGTACTAATATATGCTAATGTTTATGATGAATGGAATACATAACGTTTTTTTCTCATGGACAGCAGTACAAATTTAACCTTTCCACTTTTTATAGTACTAGGTTACGTTATTGGAGATTAATTGGAAAACAGTTTGTGTGATATTTATTCATCAAATATTTCCTATAAAAATCCAGGACACGGAATATTTTCAAAACCATTTCGCATTAACACATAAAAAAGATATCTATGGGTCAAAAATGAGATTTAAAAATTATTTTTATTTATGCTATAGAATTTTATATTCAATCCTGACACTTAAAGCATTCGCATAAAACCTCGCTAGTAAGGGATACATATAAATGCAGATGTAATATAAGATTTACGCGCTTAATAAACAAAACGAATTCAATTAGCGCCTATCATATTGCAATTGTGCTTGAAATATCGTGATATGCAAATGATCTAAACGAGCGAACGATGAGACGGGCGTGTAATCTTCGTTGCGACTGCTCAGTGTAGCCTGTATGTGTGTCACTCGCGTGGACCGTTAACAGTTCGGTTCGGTGCCCGGCCGAGGCGGGCGTGTGTGAAAGTCGCGTGGGCGATATACGTTGAACATCGGTCATACTGCAACATGACCGCAATGCGCTCCGGAGATGTTGATTATTATTATTAGATATCAATAAAACAAAAAAGATATTTGCTAATTCTCGCTTTGCTTAATCGCAAATACTACGACTGAAATGCAATCTCAACGCGTTTCGCCTCTACACATGACATCTTCAGATGTTACGACGATCTAAATATGCGTGAAACATACTCCTTCAATTCGGCCTTGATTTAAAAAGCTGCCTCCGTTTCCAATTACATAGACTAAGCACATGACATGAAATAGTTTTATGAAGAGCATTCATTTTCATAGAATTCTTACGTCTAAAGTGTCTTGGAATTTTCTTTACAAATTATAGATTGTACTACAATTAAGCTATTTGCAATAAGCAATTTTTCTCAAAATATTATATAAAGTATTGTTTATAATATTATTATTAATTATAATTATCACATTATAATGATTTTTTTTCACAAAGAGTATGTATTGAGATTTCATACTGTGAAATTATTAAAAATATTTGAACTTAGAGGATAAGAATGGGGAAACGTTTTATTAATCTTTATTTTTTCTGTTCGAAGATTGAGTTTTTACAGTTTTTATTAATAGCCGAATCTATTTTTGGAAAGAAACCAATTTAAATTTGGAAAGAACAAACAAAATTGTTTGTCAGCTTTAATAATAAAAAAACGAGCTGCTAATACGTAAAAAATGCGTTATGGTGAATTAGAACAACTATTTATTTTAGTGGAAACATGAAAAACCACTTAAGTATGGAAAGTTTTTCTTGGTGTTTGTACTTAATAATTCAGTAATATTACACTATTCAACAATACGGAATACTCAATTGGAGATAGAGATAAGATAGATTTCGGAAAAGGAAGTGAAATAAATAAATTTAACGACATATATTATGATTACTTTCCATAATATAAAATTATTTTTTTTCCTGTTATGATAATTTTATGAAACTTTATAAAGCCTTTACCAATTAATCACATGATTAGTGATCTTCCACACTAAATTCAATTAAGCTTATCTAGGCAGGATTTATTTAATAAAGTTATATATCTTAAACAAAACCGTTTGATAACCCGTTTTATTCTTTATTATATAGATAAAACTTAAACTTCAATAAATGAACTAACAAGAAGTTAAATAAAAATGGTCAAATTCTTCATTTTATTCGGTAGAAATTTCTCTACAAATGTCGTTATTGAATCACAAATAGAAATCAATAGAACGCAAGCTTCTGCTTTTACCAACTTGCGTACTGGACACCGGTATTGTCATTTAGACATTCGTTAACAACCTTATCAATGTGACAAATGGTAAAGCAGCTGAAAGTTACTTTCTAAGTGAACTTTTTCAATTTACTTATTGAAAAGTTAAATGCGTTTGTTTTTATTATTCAAACACTTTCTCCATCTTGTGTATTTAATGAAATGTGAACATTTTATTGTATAAATATTTAATGAATGTTAATTAAAAACTAAATTGAATAAAAACTTGTTTGTAGGGACTTGTTTAATTTAGATATAAAATTTATAAAGGTATACATATAGATATTATTCCTTGTTTTTGTTTTCTTCAAAACAAAAATAATTTCAGACACATTAACCAAAAAAGTGTACGAATTAACTCCGTTTTATTATATCTTTTTCTGTGTTGTTTTTACATAAATATCTAGTAACAATGCAAATCAAAGTGGTAGTAAAACCCCATGTAAGAATCAAATCAGTTTTTGATTTACGTCCAGTGACAGACAAAAGAATGTCCGTCTATTCTCACCGAAATATGTAAAACAATTCTAACGGCACTATACCTAGAACTGTTTTAATCAATAAAGGTTTCGGAGCAACATCAGCATTGAATGTACTTAACGCTAAGCTAGAGACAGCAATTGGCGCCTCTAACGGTCACATCATTTTCCTAGCGGGATAGTCGTCAACTCCACACCGTACGCCATTACGTACCCAAACAGCTGACTTTTTTAATCGAAGCCTAATTGGAATGAATTTTGATGTTCTGCGGTTATAGAGGGGGAACTTTACGGTAGTTTTTCGATCGCAAATGTTTAATATCGTACATATGTATACTAAGACTAGAACAGTGCACGATGAGTTATTCGTATTGACCGCATCCGCTTCACAACTATGCGTGTGTTTTGCGAGCAGAGCACGATTGATTTACAGTTTTACTTATCAAGAACAAGTTGCTAGATAATTTTCCTGATTATCAAAGATCAGAAGGTCAGTGGAGATCGATCGAAGACCAAATTTCTAAAACAATCCAGATGATTACAACCGTTGAGTAGAACATCCAAATTAGGTTTATTTAATTTTTCAGCATTAAAGGTGAAATAGAGATAAATTTTTGTTAATTGTAGTTTCCGCTTGAAATAATATTTATTTTAAAATATAACTCATATAATTTTGAGAATATCATATTTATTACATTACATATAAATGTACGTATTACTATACCGATTGTATTTGTTTTATAAATAAATACAATTTATGTTAATTTTATAAAAAAAGCAATAGTTGACTCATATGTAATGCACAAAGTAAAACAATACATGTAGGCCGCCTAACTTATCAAATTGCTGCATTCGACCGCACTGGATTCGAATGTTGTACGTTGCTAGCTGCAAAAACAGGCCCAGCCGGCTGCGCAGGATTCATTTAACTGTATATACTGGTCAGTAGCTACTTCCTGAATACTAGATAGGGTTAAGATTGAATCTAGTGTTTATCATTACTATGTTGTCCAGTGTCAATATGTTTATACAAATTGTGATATTTTTTTTGTAATTGTCTATAAATTTACTTATAGCAGGGCTCAAATAATAATAAAGTTACATAATTACATCACAAAATCTAACTGAAAACAAAAATTTTGTATAAAATTTTAAAACATTATCTCTTTCTATTTTTTCACTTGGATTTTTATGAAGCTAATTGCTAAGTACATTCTACCAAAAAAAATATAATTTAAAAAAAAGGGGAAAAAATCGTATATAATTTATATGTTAATAATAATTATTATTTCAATATACAAAACATTATACACGTAAAATGTTGCTTAAGGCCATCCTATTATGTTTAAAATTAAATTTGTAGAATTGAGTACCTCACTTTGATTCACAGATAAAAAATAATTAATTTTGAAAAGTTGTACATGTTAAAACATGTTGTAAAACTTATAAATATACCATGTATTATACTTGTATATTTAGAAAATCAGAATATATTTTACCTGTCTTTTTGGGTACCGTACCCAAAGAGTGACAATCGGAACCCTATTACTACGATTCCGCTATCCGTTTGTGTACGTCCGTCTGTCAGCGACATCTATCTCATGAAGCGTAATAGGTAGAAAGATATACATATATATCTATGGCCGCTACAATAACAAATATAAAAATGTATATATAACATCACTAAAATTAATATTCATTAACCATTTCACTGAAAAACAACGAATTTATTTGTCAACGTAATATATGGATCAAAATCGCGATAGAGTTTTTTTAATACTACGCATATTTAAATTAGATCGTTAAACTTTTGAACGACATTGTACAAAGTAATATTAATATCTAACACCGTTAGTCCTTCAATGTTGCCATACGTACTTGCTGTTCAGTAATTCTATATGCCTCAGGAAATACAATACATGTTATAGCTTACTTAGAACTTGAATTAATGCGGGAATTCTTAGTTGCTTTATTTCATTGACAATCAAAGTCGTTTCGCATTACTGGTGGGTACTACACAAGAAGGTCCTCGTTTACATGTACAAGTTTTTTTAAAGCAATTGCCATTGCGTACTCATTGGCTTTCGGCTAATATTAGCCTCATCTAAATGTTATATCTGGTTTTATACTCATTTCTGCAAATTTATTTTTCATCTGTTATTTATATACTAAATAAATATATATAAGATCGTCTTAAGTTTAACTATCTAGGTAACTTTTTTTAAATATTCTGAAATAATTACTTACATAAAAGTGCATTTTTGATAAGAAATTGTCTTGTATTATAATTGGGTTATGCTATAACTTTGTCTTTTTTTTTTTCAGATACATCTGTTTATACAGAATACATTGCAATAAAAATGCAATCACGGTCATAGCGAAAGAAAACGGAAACCGTGAAATTACCACACACACAATGGGTCCACCTTTGAACACATGGCCCTACAGCCACCCTAGAATTAAAAGGGAAGAAATCGAAGAAGAGAATGCCAGCAAAGTGTACACAAGTGAAAATATAACTGTTTATATTTATAGGAAGTGCTCATTGTTTAACGTTGTTAACAATTTTCGTGTGATATGTTTAAATTTTACAGTTGCTTTAATATTTTTACAAGTGTTTATAAATTTGAATTCGGTTGCCGCCGGACCGGTGATACTAAATTTGGATTATTTGCAAGGTAAATCATTTGCATGTTATAATTTATTCAGTCTTATTTTTTCCTTTGATTTATCCTATGAGCAATGTATTTTCTATACATCTATCTGTATAATTAAATAACTCACTGAGCTGCACCAATTGATATACAGGCAGTCCTACCTATTAGCAAATATATCCAGTATGTCGTTGTTACTCCTACGAACCCTGCGTAACAGAGAAGCGGTTCTTTATCTCATTGTTGTGTTAAAACAATTAACCCGTTTCTTAGCGAACATCCCCGAGGCACTGCATAACCAAGGGAGACTCAACTACGTCCCAAACATTAAATCTTCAATAAATCAACAAATCTAATATTAATCATGAGTGTTTCCCATTGTATTCATGCTGTACCTATATATGTAAATAATCACCTGTGTGTAACGAATTCTTACATTTAATTAAATGATATGTAAGCACACCTGCTGTTCTGTAGGGCAAATGACGAATAGTCGATTATAAGATTGAATGATTTGCAATATTATAAATAATTTAGATCATACAAGAGGAGATTAAACTAACCTGATTCGTGCCTGCTTTTGCTACCACTCATGGAATTATTTTTCTTCTTATCTCCTTATTATACATGTTATCGAAGACAGAGTTTTCGTTTTGACACATTTTTTTTAAATTAAAGCTCAAACATGGATATTACCTTAAATAAATTGTTAAATTTAGTAAAAATCATATAAGTTTATACAACAAGATATATCAAACAAAAAAATAAGTGTTATATGATTGCTTCCGTATTAACTAATAGATGCTTTTACGAATATAATTTTTTTGCTTATTGACGCGAGCTCATATGCGTTTTTAGAATAATGATATAGAAAAAAGTGCTAAACGCGACGTATCAAATACATACAAGTATTAATAAAATTTCGACACGGCTTACGTAGGTATAAAATTTTTACTTAGCGTCGTATGGAATCTGTAATATGTAAATAGAATAGAAAGTGCAAGCATAAATTATTTTGTAACACTCTGACATACTGACCGAAACAATAAAGCAACAATGGTCCCAATCACCGTGAACAGGGAAAAATAATTAGTGTCGCTAATGACCGTAACATTTAAATACACGCCAAAAGGTTTAGTGAAATCTTAAAAGCGAAATCTTGTAAGTTATGCGGTCTTCTTAAAATATAAAGGATTTGTGAGAGATATTTTAAAAAATATATTAAATACTAAAATATAAAACAAAAATAGAGTACTTACCATAAATATGACTATATTATCAGGTATATTAATTGTGTTTTGCAGGAAAATAACAGTACATTCGTACATGCCAACACTATCTAGTTAAGGCATGATTTGTATTACGTGAAATACATAAAATATAGAAGACCTTAAGTTTTTATTTTTTAATATGAATTATTGGGACGGCTTAAATATCCAACTAATTTTACCAGGGTACCATAATTTTAATTCCTTTATTTATAACTTTGTATAAACCAAATGTCATCAAAGGACATGCAAGAATGTATTAATGAATATAGACGAAATGTTCCAAAAGCTAAAATCCCTTTAAGTATAAATATTATATATATAATAAGACACTTGTTACATCACCCCAAAATATACTGTTTGTTATAATATCTTGGTTATCCGAAGTTAAGAATGAGATGCTTTATTAAACTCATGATATTATTTTTGACCATGCAGAATTTTTTAAAGGTAATAATTTCAATTATTCTTTTTATGGTAATATAGAATATATCTCAAAGTAGTCCCTTATAAATCAAAAAATAGATTATTGTAAAAGAAGATATGATTGATTTTGTATCAGTTGTTTTAATAGTAATAATCGTGTTCTATTTTATAGTTCAAATAATTAACGTTTACATATATTTGTTAAATAGTTATTCGCGACATTACATACCTACAAATTTGATTTTAAAGTAAGCGCTTTTAATAACTCTTTTAGTAAATAAACTAGCACTAATACAATATTACATCTTTACACCATTATTCACCAGCACTTGTAAGCGTGACAGGTAGGTATCAAAATTTCGTAGAAATGTTCTCGTGGTTTGTCCGCACTTTCACTTCCTTTCCTCAGTGTCCGAGGACACGTGTGGGTCGCATGTGTCATCGGTTCCGAGGATCTCTAAATTGTGATAATCTACTCCTATACAATACCGCATTATAAAAAACAGCACCTTGCAATAATTTTATTCATCACATATCACTAGCAACTAACAGCTAAGCCGGTTATAATTTCAGGTGATGTATTTAGGTATTTATCGTTGTGCGTTTATTTTATATCATTTGTGATGTCTTTAATGACAAAATCTACCTTTGCAATCTGCGATAAATTTTAATTAAAATTTTAAATATATTCTGTCGCGAATAAAAAAAACTCAGGTCCTGTAGATCGAATCGCGTAGAGGCGCTGCACTCGTAGGTATTTTTGTTCAGATTCACAAAAGCAAACATATATCAATGTTCCACACATTACATAAAATACGTAAATACATAAAATTTAAGTTTTTAAATATGTCAGGTGTAATGAAAATACAATGGTACATAATTGTTTAATAGTTCAACTAAAAGTGTATAATCATTTAGTAAACGTAATACAGGATACTTTTACAAAAAATAATTAATAATTTATTTATTTACGTCTTCATTTCCATAAAAAGGTCCATAAATAAAAGATGTAAACATATAATCTGAAACAAATATCGTATTTTGAGATATAATATATCCATATAATTAATGTAAAGATAAAACACAACGTATTGTACACAATACATAAGTATTAATTACAATAATGTATGCTTTTAATATTTATTTGATGTTTCGCCGGTACGAGTATTCTTTGGGAAAAATCCGATCGCATATTTTAATATTCGATCGGTTTTCCCAAAAATAATTTTAATTAACTTTTCCTTACTATTAAAAGACCTAATTATCTTCTCTATAAATGTCCAACAATTAAACTTCGTTAATGATCATATACTAAGTATCATTGTTTCAACATTTTATATCGACGAATTCAATGTCAATGACATAACACTCACACATACCTCTATTTTTTCGACTAATACATAAACACTGTTCCTTTATATGAACTCAATTTATATTTTGCAGCTCTCTCATTTTAATTGGGTGCGGTCAATGCCCTCCCATAATAAGCAGGCCGTCAACTCTGGATCTTATAACTATTTGTTAAATTAATTTATTACATGCCTACATGATACTTTTAATATTTATTATTTTAAATCATTATTTTCTATCTGTTTATATTTGGTGTTGGTCAAAAAATAAATAAATAAATAAATGGCTTTTATTCATTAAAAATATAAATTTATACAATATTTTGTACATGAATTTATATCGTTTCTATAATTAAAAAGTTCTACTTTTTGGTTCTTATGGATAATAATTTCTTTGGGCTTACTGTATGTCCTGTTAAAAGCCCGGCGAAGTAGATTAAAATGCCGAAATGTTCACCGTGGCATTGCGAATTAAATTATAACTGTAAAAAAATAGGTGTATGTGAAAAGGAATAAGATTCGGTTGATTTTAATGTACACTATTTATTTGGCACTATTTTTACCTATAACACATTGATAATAATTATAATGTATACTTACAATACTCGTACGCATTGTACTTATTAGAGTACATTATACGTATAATTGTCAATAATATGCATAATATGCATAACAGTCAAAATATGTATGGTCTCAATTATTACTTTATCGTTCATTTAATTATTTTTACATCACAGAACATCTGAAATATATTTCACTTTGTACCTTTATCTTTTAATATTTTTAAACAGCAAAAAACAATTAAATGAAACACTAAGAAATATTTCATAAGCGATAAACTTTTTCAGATAATTTAATCGCGGATGCTTTACACAAATATACAAATTCCTGCTGAAACGACTACAGATTCACATTTAATAAGATGTGTTAATTCGTTCATTTTATTAATCACTTGTGAAAGCTACACATTAGCTTGATGTAATTTTATTAAGCTTGATTTGAGCTTAATAAGACAAATTAAAAATTGTGTAAGCTCTTAAAAATTAACTTTTTACCACTGCTAAATATCTAGTGTTGTGTTGAACTCTATTGTATAGTTAATACAAAACCGTCAATTGTAACATAAAATATGTTGGCGTCGATTTTATTTCATTCGAGAGAAATGACATCTAGTGCAGCGCGTGTGAAACATATTGAACAGTAGTTTATTATATTATGCAATGGATATTTCAATGCATCCAACAGATGGTAGATGGAGTCATTACGATTATATCTATGTAAAAAATGTGATTTAATTTAAAAGCATACTTTTTACCATTTGTCACAATTTTTATATACATTTCGTTTTTTTAACAGTTTTTGTAGACCAATCCAAAACATATTTAATTGATTTTGAATCAACCGTCACATACATGTCATGTGGCATGTTTTATAATTTTAAAACAACAAAGCGTTGAAAAATAATTTTTACATTTATATTTTTTTTCAGGTCCTGTGCCACTAGCTAGAAATATAAGACACTTGCCGTGCATATCAAGACGATCGGGACAAGAAGGACTTTGCATGTTTGCCATAGATTGCCTTAAAGCGAACGGTACTCATTTAGGAACTTGTATTGATCGTTTTTACTTCGGTTCCTGTTGTCAAATTGCAGATAAAACTGCGATCCCACAAATAGTTGAAAACAACATTGATGATAACTCAATAGATGGTGCAAATTTTGTTCACCCACAAACAGAAGATAAAATTCAAAACATAGGAAATAAAATTACGAGTGAGACTTCTAAACTACCTTCTACTGAAAAAGTTATAGAATATACTACAGAATCGCGTGTGTCTGGGGTCGTGCAAGATAAAACAGATCCAGATGTTTTAGAAACCAAATCAGACGAACTAACGACTATCGACAATAAAATTGAAAGTGATGGAATGAAGCTGCATACGACATTAAAGTCGGATTGGTCACAAAAACAAACTACTAAGATAAGTGTGCAATTCGCAGATATAACGGTAACGGAAGTACCAATAAAAATAACAACATTTCAATCAGTGTCTGGACATATAGACAATGTGGAAATAGATAAAACGAAAAATGACGGAAGTAACAATGCCAGTACGATTACGACAACTACTATAAGACCATCAATCTCAATTACATCAAAAACAACCACTAAACCATACACATCGAGAAAACCTGGGAAACCACCGTTTAAGCCTAGACCCACAATACGTCCAACAACGAATTTCACAAGACCCTTATATACTCCAAACGGAAAACCAAGACCAACTAAACCTATACCTGTTTACAATTCAACCAGAAAACCTCCATATAAAACCACACCAAAAAGACACTCAACAAGAAAACCATTGCCTTCTCCCCCAAGATTAAATATAACGATAATTCCTCAATCAAGTAGTGTGAGACCATTGTTTACCAGACCTGTTTCACCTGTAATAACTTACATTAATACAACAGTTTCTAAAACTGATGATATTCCCATTATGTCCTCTACAACCACTACAACCCCCAGTCCTACAACAGCAATTACAACAACTTCGACAACAACAACAACATTAGCACCAACAGAACTTCAGACAGAAATTACTGGAACAACGATTTATTCTACTGCAACGTTGCCAGAAATAATGATAGAGAAATCTACAGAGAAAGCGGGCGATGTAACTGAAGAATTATCACAGGAAACTCATCCATCCGAGTCACAAAAAGAGGTCACTGAAATAATAGGAATTATTACAGAAAAGCAAACTGAGAAACCACCGACCGCTGAACTTGAAACTACAACGATGCCATTAACGACGACAACTTCTAAATTAGCAACGTCAAGCGAATTCCCTCCTTTAGTAACGTGGTCAAGTTCCGTCGATGCAACAACGAAAGCGCCTGATGTTGCTACAACTGCTTCGGATGGTATGTAAAATATTTTTTAATGAAAAGTACAGAGTAAAATCAAGTAAATATTTTAGTAGGAATTTAGGATACAGATCGACTCTTTACACAGATCTATTTAAAGTTGTCGTATAATGTTATGAGAAATAAGATTATTTAATCCTATATTAAAAGAAAAAACTACCAATAAGAATAGCAAAAAACTTAGTTTACGTTATAGTTAAAGAAACGTCGTTTCCAACAACGTTAATGTGACCGGCTTAAACTTTAGATGCTTAAGACATTTTGATTGATTAGAAGTTTCTCAAGATAAATTGATGCCCTCGATACTGAATTAATTAATTGTATAAAAATTAATATTAACTATTGTACAAAAATTGTTTTTATAATTGTATAAAAAAACAGCCAAATTTCATTACGCCAAATCGGCATTGAAAACTGCTATGAAAATAAATTTTTATGAGGTAAAAACTCGGAAACTAACATTAACCTCGAAATTGTTCAGTGAAATATAAAAGAAAAAACGACGAGATATTTTTTTATTAAAAACAAAAATCATAGTTAAAAAAACACAGACGAAATGAGTTTTATTTATATAATTTCGAATAAATGCGTTTCTCTAAATAGTTAAAAATTGGATAATAATATTTTACTCGATATTTTTTAATTTTTTTTTTAATAAATTAAACTTGTTATAACAGTACAGAAAATAACATGTTACAAAGTAAACAAAAAATGTGTTACACATAAAATATTTTTAACAGTTTTTTACTTATAAAAATTAAAAAAAAATTATGAAATTGCACAACATTTTGTATACAATTTGTGACAATGAAATACATAAACACTGTCAAAAAAGCGCTTTCGAATTTAAAAATAAAAAGACATCTGCAAGATATGTAACCTTACTTTGTAATGGATAAACGACGCACGTATCGAGGCCGCGCATGATCGGCGTCGAGCCAATCTTGTTGTAGTGCCCCAGTGAAATTGCCCGCCTCACTTTCTTCACCACTATTGCCAACTGAGTACACAACATTGTCTTCCTTCGCATTTTTTGTTTACAACAAAAACCACGTATCTGATAACTACTCGTTATATTATAATGCGAAATTAGATGCTATGATTAAATTTACAATTCGGAAATTTTTAATGAGAACAATATATTATTAGTGAAATTATATATTACAAGAAAGAAAAATAACATTTAAAGTTATATGTTTTCGAAGCGAATCTACAATAAATGTCAGGCATTCTTACGTTAGCCGTAGGAGATAAGTTATTAGTTTACGAAGCCAATGTAGTAATATAATACAAGCATGGCAATCATTACCCACGACTAGTAGATTTGTTTAGTACAGTCCGTAATGTAAACGTATGCAAATACTAAATCTGGCAAAAAGTATACCGATGTACCCGGTCACCGTTGATATTTGTGAAAAACTTATATCGTTTATGATGTACAAACACAATCCAATGTGACCCCGGGCTATTGAACTTTTAATATACAAACATAACGATTCAAATAAAAACAGCAGGGGTAAAGGAAGTACGAATACAAATAATTTCGTACTTAACATCCTAAAATTATGATTTAGCTTTTATTACAGCAAATATTTTATATGTAGTTTTTTAATATTGTTTTTGAGTATGATTATTACATGCAATATTTTCCAAAAACATAATTATAAAAATTGTAGTTGGCCAGTTTAAAAAGGAATCGTAAATTTCCACTCTTGGTTGTCCGAATTCTTTAATGTATTATGTATTAAATTTAGAACACTATTTTTTTTATACTTACACGGATATTTCCTTTTAGTTATTAATAATGGCTTTTCTGTTACGATTTCACTATGCATAAACCGCATAATTTACACCAATTCTTACCTTTACGACTTTTGTTTTCGTCACCTACACAAACTAGTTTTGTCAATTGTGTACTATTTCATGCGAAAGCTAAAAATATGGGTTGTATGAATGTGAACTTATTTTCTCGATTTATAGGAATTATTTTACACATTTCCAGTATTCTTTTAGAATATTGTCATTTAATGTTTCTATTTTAGCGCCCGATATAAAAAAAAAACAATGAAAAAACCTCTATATTTTGAATTATGATAAAGTAAATATTACTCTTTCAGAAGTGTGGTCGCCAATAACGCCACCCGAAGGCTGGGTATTAATATCAACATTACAAACGAAACCCGAAACACCAGCGTCTAGTGTAACGACGACTACATCGTCGACTACATCTACTAATCCTAAAACAACAACGACAGCAATACCTTCTACAACAAGAACCTCCACAACTTCAACGGAATCGCCTGCAACAATCATGGACGTGACATCACTTACACAACTACTTTCTTCAGAGTTAACATCACCAGTTATAGAGACTACGACAACCGAAAAGGCAACTTCATTTGTACCACCCAGTTCATCTCAGTCATCACTCACCACCACCGTATCATCAACTACAGTGCTTTCAACATCACCAAATGCAAATGTATCGTTCAGTTCAGAAGTTCCATCATCTCAATCAACACATTTGTCAATAACCGAAGCACCTATGCCTGAGTTCGTTGTGAATGTGACCTTATCACCGACAGTGCCAACTTCAACATTAAGTGTAACATCAGAGAATGTCACAACAGCTGCCTCACCAACTAATCTTACTGAAACTACTACACTTGGATTATTTGATAATGGTAAGACCTCGGCCTATCAAATTTTTTTTTTGGTTCACATTTTTAATTTGACAAATCAAATAATAAATTGTGTGTAAAACATATTAAATTTGAGACTGATCTAATGATACATTTTATTTCAGAAACAACAACGATAGCGCTCAATACATCAACATCCCAATCTACGCTGAACACTGAATCAATAAATATGTCAGATTATAAAGATGGTAATTACCAATTCATCTTCGAAATGATTTTGAACAGTTCATAATAACAACAGTCAACAGTCACTAAACCAAAACTCTTTAACAAACGTCCGTAACTAATCATGGGAAAATTACTAAGAATTTTCTTATTGTCGTTGGCATTTACATAGTGCATTAGTCTCAGAAATTGTGTTATCAAAAGTTTCATGAGGAGTTTTTAATTGTTATATGTAAGAAACTATGTACTTATAAAATTCTAATCTTATAAATGAAATATTATTTTTGACACAATACCACTAGAATAAAGTGAGAATATTCTTTATTTAAAATTAATTACATAATTACTATGCACGTGGAATCGTTATTGTTATTATCTTACAATTTTCATTAGGGTCGCCGCATCCTTGACTGCATTGATTTCCGTGTACAGTCGTGGTCATAAGTAAGAACAAAGAGTATAGAGTAACGAAAAGGATTTGAAAAACAAATATGTAAACCATTCAGTTCAGGAAACATAATTGTAAATTTTAGACATACTTTGGGGAATAGAAAAAATAGTGGACAGTCTCAACATAATTGAATGAACAAGCGAAAATTTTAAGACAATTCACCAGACATTAAGGTTAAATAAAAGATATTTCAAAATTATCAGACATCTATGATGCATTTTATAATTACAAGAAAGAGACAAATAGTGTTATAAAAATCAAATACCTTAATTTCTCGAATAATAAACTTAATAACGAAATGTCTTCGTTTGGTGTTGATTATATAAGTCATAAGTTAGTTATGTATAAAATTATTTCCATAAATTCTCCTACATGAGAATGAAAAAGACGTACGAATGGAATTACATAAACATATGTACAAATTGCTCTCATTAGAAATGAGAGCACGAATTTTGTTGTTTTTATGCGTCACTTCTCAGGTCAAAGAACCTCTGAGTCCCTGACGGTGTGCCTCCTGGCTCCCGAGCGTATCGAGAATCACAAAAAAATAAGTCTGTTCAGAAAATGAGCAGAGAGTTGCCAGTTTGCACGCGATGTGGTCGGACGATACGGACAAAACAAACGCAAGGACTTACTTTAGTATGAATGGTTTCTAATGCAGTGCGCTATTGAGGATTTTCTGTCGATTCTTTTTACGTACACGTTAAGAATCAGAAAACCTTTCCAACATTTTAATAACAAATGTGGATGTACTCAACTTTCTGAAAGCTGTGAATTAAAATTATTTAAGAAATAACTTGAAATCGATGACATGTTCCTTTATAAATCGTTGCCACAATTTTCGTTTTAAATTTAGCCCGCACGGGCATAAGTGTATTTATGGAGCGGCGCATATTTTTTTAATTTGTGGACGAATATTGTGGCCAGTACATTTTGATTTATTTGAACGATGATAATAAACTCAACGCTGCTGATGCTGGCAGTGTGCGGGCGGAGGTTGTGGCCGCAGGGGCGCATTGTCGGCGGCACCAAATCTAGCTTTGGCCAGTGGCCATGGCAGATCTCGCTGCGGCAGTACAGAACCTCAACGTACTTGCATAAATGTGGCGCCGCACTTCTGAACGAAAACTGGGCAATCACCGCCGCGCATTGTGTTGAACAGTGAGTATATTTAGAACTTATAATAGAATTAAAATCTTCTTTGTTCCAACAAAAAATAACAATATTGATAGATGTTATAGTCGCGCACTTATATATTCATGCAACTAGTACATAAATAAATTATTATATAATTATGTAGTACTAAAATTATTTCGATAAGAAACTCGACCGAATCAGCTACAAAGATACGTGCTGACCTCAAACTCATCCGACTAGCAACAGCTGAAAACAATAGGAACAAAGCTTAAGGAAACTATTACAATAATGATAAGGAAAATATGTATTTGTTCCCTACTTTGTACTTGCTCATTTGTCATGCATAAATGCTAAATGGCCATTACGATTTGTTTTTAAACACAGTCTGGTATAATTTGGTATGGGATACTTTGCATTTTTAGTTTAAATTAAGTTTAGTGTGTATAATAATGTATTAATTAAATAACAACACAATTTTCCATTTTACATAAGGCATACAAAATCGCAAATATTCAGAAGGAATTTATACAAATAGTCAGAAAGGAATGTACTTTGGGTGAACACGCTTCTCTTTCTACGGCCTAATTGTCACTTAACATCAGATGAAATCGAGACCAAGTGTTAGCCCATAACCGATAAAAAACAATATTTGTTGTGCACAGGTACCTAATATGTTACGCCAAACAAAGAGGCAGTGGCTAAAAGTGCCCTTGCACTGAACCGAACAAAAATTAAGCTCGTATGGGTCAATATTTTTGTAACGAGTATATATATTTTTTTAATTATGGTTAAGAATATTCACAAACATGTAACCTATAGAGTAAAAAAAAAAACTACGCAAATCTAATCAGCTTTTTAGAAACATAGGGTGCCATAAACAAACACCATACCAAGTATATTTTTATTACCGAACATGTTACCACAGTCATTTTGTGTATTTCAAATGTTTATGCGTGCAAACTACAGTGCTTGCATGTACAAAATTGACTACATATTATTTACTGTACAATAATTATGAATATACGACCTTATAATGAGATATCTTAAGACGGCCCGTATTAACAAATCTTTATTATTGAGTATAATAAATTTTCTTATATAATAATTGTCAATTTCCAAATCGGTTGCTGACTAACGTAATTGTTTTCAGCAACTGGTATTAAATAATCGCAGATAACTATAGGGTACATCGGCCTCGTTTACAGTTACTCTGTATCTCAAAATCATTATTTTTTCTTTTTAAATGTTTTTAAAACTTTTAAATAAATGTAAGTAATAGCAGGTCAATTATTTTTTATTATAAGCTGTAAGAGCTAATCAGAGCACAAAACTTAACCTTTGCCTGGTGATAAGATAAATTTTAAAATCTACATAAAAAAAAATGAATTGATGAAAGCTTTCGTTACATAATCATTGCTACCACAAGTTTATTCGTTCTTTTTTAATTATCTTAAATACAAAAAAAAATCGATAACAACTATCCTAAAAGTGCCAAAGCGTTTTATGCAAATTAATTTACGCTACGTACCCAAATTTATTGAAAATTTTCGACAACGCCTCACTAAACTTTTTATGAAGCTACAATCACTTGTGTATCGTACATTTTATCGCTTATTCATTATGTATTAATGTAATAAAATGGTTAAACATCGATGGCGACTAAACTTAACGGTTTTTGAAATGTTTTTAATTTCTTTTTCTTTGTATAACCCCTAAAAATATTTATATGTACAGGAAACTGTTCTCACTCGTACAAATTTCATACCTTATTAGCCAACTAAGAGTATTTTACGATAAAAATAGCCTTTACAGAAACGAAATGGATCTGTTAAAAAAGTAGTACTGTAACAATATCTTGTAAATTCATAAATTTTAATATAACAATAAAATTAAAATTCGCTAGAATTCTTAAATTACATTAACCGATTCTTTCGTGCACATTTTAACGCTTCCATTAAATAGCTATATTCGTACCCGTTATATTGCTATTTTACTGTTTCTTTAAAATTATTACATTTCGCTTTTTGAGTGAAAAAGGCCAGTGTTATTGTTTATAACTTAACAGCTTAGTATAAATAGGTACAGGCCTTCAATCACTTATACTTCTTTTTAATTTTAATTTAGTTATCTCATTAAAATTTGATTCTTTTATTCAAATTTGATATTTAAAGACTTATAACTAAACCTTACATTAATTATTTTTAACTTGATTTGGACCTTGAACTTGAATTAGAATTTAGCACCTGCATAATTATCAAAAGAGCAAAACAAAAGGCCGGACCAATGAACCACAGTGTAACCGACCAAAAAGTCACGGATGTTCGTACATGGAATATCCACCGAGTATTCAAATGATAGCTCGCGAATCACCGGATCCGCGAGCCAGCTTCGATAAAGCTGTAATGGTCACTGTGACTAGCAGCATCTAC
>DWQX01003256.1:0-18435 GCA_018245475.1 Pharmacophagus antenor
ACCAAGATTGGTCAAAAAAGTTATAAAAAGTAAGGGAAGATTTTTCGACGAAAAGTTAGTTTAAATAATATTTTTTTTTTTAATAATAATAATGGCAATTATTGTAGTTTTTAAATTATTTTATGTTACATAACAAGTTATCTATTTAATAAGGAAAATAAATAATTTGTAGAGCACTAACTTTTGTTAGAGTTTTATTCAATATTGTAATTTTTTCAAGGTGGTCTCAAACTTTTGGCCGGCAGTGTACCTCGTCTTACTTGGCGAAGCGAGCTTGCCTTGAATACATTCGACAATCACGTGGTACATTGTCTTTTATCCGGACGCACTCGAGAAGAACCCCACCGGTGTGACACTGAAATCGATTACCGGAAACCGGAAACGGTTCAGGGGAAACGTCACAGTGTTAAATATTAGAGAGAGAGAAAAAATGAAGGCACTTTAATAATTTTTCATCGTGTACCAACCTAACAATGCTCACTTCGTAATAAAAAAAAAACCAGCTGTGGTCTTGACGGTGTTACGTTTCCGTTAGGTTATTGCTTCAGCGCCTCCCTGCCGCCTATGTTGACGCAGGCCGCGATATCGGCGCTGGACATCGTGGAGCAGAAGCCCGACATCCTCGAGGAGTTGAAGGAAAACTCCAGGAAACTGAACAGGTATGAATAAACGAATGTTTTTTTTTTCAACAGTAAGCTAACAACGGGTGTTGAATGACAATAATGCCTTAATTGTTGAAGCTTGCTCGCTGAGAGGACAATGCGTGTTATATATATATATATACGGTTTTAAAAACAGAAATGCTGTTATAGCGGCAGGCTGAGAGTCTCAGCGACTAAGCGGAACACCGTGGTGGTTTTAGTGGGTAGGACGCCCATTTTAGGGCGGGAGTCCCACACAGGCCCTCCCCTCCCCAGGGTGGTAGCACGAGTAAATGCGTTTCCACCGCGATAAAAAAAATGAAAGGCTGACATCGAGTGTGGTAGCTGGGGTTAGCCGGTGTAGGATTGAAAACACCCCAACTTCATCCAAAGTACACACCACTCATATAAAACTAAACCTCTACGCCATAGAGCCTAGTCAAATTATATATATATTTTTTTATGTAGCCTCAATAATCCATTTTTATACTTACGCTAGTCACGTTTTCTATAATGTACACATGTAAATGTAAACTATAAAATTTATAGTATGTACGTATAAATATATATATATTTTTTAATGAGTCTGTACATACGTACAATTTATTTCCTAACCATTTAGAATCCTAAAATACTTATTAACTGAAACGACTGATCATGGTCGGAATGACCAAGTGATGGTTCATTTTATGCCTTTCACCAATTTCATCTTATCACGCCTTCAGCCACACACGTGGACGTTCAGTTTTGCATTTACAGTTAATTGACATTGATATATATAGATGAAAATTCGTAACATATTGTATTTTAATGTTTCATCACCTTCCATTACTCGATCACCGATGAGAATAAAATCAATAGGTTCTACTGGAATATTTAAATTCACTTAATTTCCTTTGTTAATTACACATCGGTCCCTGAAGAGATTTAGTCGCTTCCGGAAATTCTAAGCTCGATAAATTAATCATCGACAAAATAGAAAATGGCATATTTTGTTTTTAAATGTATTAATTTTTTTTTTGATTCTATTAAGTAAAAGGTGGCATCAAATTTGTGATTTTTAAATCATGGCCGAATGTAATATGAAATCACATGGCATATTTTTGTGTTTTTTTTTTACATACAGAATGTGCCTTTATTTTATTATAATTACGACCAAGGTCATATTCTAGTGCGATAAAATAACAGTTCAATAAAAACAATTCAGAGCTATTTTTAAATATGAAGTGATGTTTTGTTACAATAAAATAGAATAGAAGTCTTTATTGTGTAACGAAACGAAAAAAAATACACATGGAACAAAATAAAAGAAAGTAACTGTTACAAATACAGCGAAGTGAAAGAATACGTCAGCAGTGCAAAAAGCGGTTTCACTGCTGAAAGCAGTCTCTTTCAGACGACCCATAAAATTTACGTATTAATTTTTTTTAATAAATGTCAACGTGAAATTTATAATGCCCCCCCGTAAAACACTCGACGACAATACGTTAATAGATAGATGTTATAATAGATAGAATACAATATATGTATAAACGCAACTTTTTCATCAGGGCTCTGTCGCAGCTGAAACATTTCACATTCAGGGGTGATCAACTGTCACCGGTGAAGCACGTGTATCTCAGAAATTCAAATCTCAGCGACGTCCTGAAGCACAGGTGTCTGAGACGAATCGCCGACTATTCCATGAGCAAAGGCGTCGCTTTCGCCGTCGCATCGTATTTGAGGTACGCGGAGCGCGATTGTCCCGAGCCGTCGATCAGATTGGCATCCAGTAGGAAGTTAAACGATGGGAACGTGAAGTTGTTATGCGACCTGTTGGACGAGGCGTACGAGAACGTCACGCCCGATGCCGAGCTGAGCGCCTAAGGAGCGCACTTGTTTGTCTATGGTTGTTAAACTCATGACAGGTGTCACAATCCCGCCAAAATGGTTTTTAAAAAGTTTTTGTAGTAGTAATTTTGTTACAGTTTCATGTTCATCGATTTCGTTATGTATCTATAGTTGAATCTGTGAATATTAATAATATTCTGATTAAAGAAAAAAAAGGTAACAAGATTAAGCCTTCAAGGTTGATTTTGTTTTGAATGCATTTATTTATATCTACCACATACTTGTATAGTTTTTATACTCTTTAGTACACGTGTTTTTTTTTTTTAGTACATTTCTGTGTGATCATTCTTGCACAATTGTTTTTCAGTGTTTTGCGTTTTTAAACGTTAGTTTTGCATTTGTAGAGATATTAATACGACATATTTACAGATATAAATAACATACATATCTGATTTTGTTATTTATTGAATTAATATATGCATAAAAATGATTTTAGATTTTATAGTAATTATTTTATTCAGGTGCACTATTTTATTAGTTTTAAGAGTTGTCTATGTGAAATAAAAAAAAATTAGTTTAAATTGTAGTTTTATTTCGTATTATCCTTATTAGGTGTAATGTTGTTAATTGTAATTGATCTCCATTTTTATTAACAAACAAATTATACGATTTACGAATAACTACGAAAACGACCATTACGTTTTTTATTTATATACTATTAACACTTTGTTGACCGGTGATGAAAAAGAAAATCCTCAATCTTGTCGTGTGTTTGTCGATAAACTATTTACGGCACAGATATTTTTTTTTATTTAAAAATAAATGAGTAGAGCTAAGGAACTGAACAATCGTTCGTAAGTTTGTCTCTCAATAGGCATTAGCTACAAGTCAGAATAACGGGCTAAACGTGGACGTGCGGCGACGACGAAATGCCCAAAAATGGGCTACCGGTTGATAAAGTATTACACACGTTACTTGCTAGTGTTTTTTGTTTAATAATATTTTCTCTTGCAAACTCGTGAGAAGAAGCAGACAATCATTCATTCAGCAATTAACAATTGACTAAATTTAAAGTTATTAAGTTATAAGCAATTATTTTAAGCTTAATGATTTCAGAATACGAGTAGTGAAAACATTTTCAATGGAAACTCGCAACATGGATCGTGGACTCCCCGCGCGACACGGAACGTGTTGACAGTTAAATATTTCGTCAAGAAATTACATTTTAATGAAATCAAAATATAAATTAGTACCATGAGTTTTTTTTTATACGTAGAAAGAAATACAAAATTGCGAATAATGATTACAATTCAACAGACTATAAATAGTGTCTACTATGAATAAAATCTGTGTGTTTTCATACTACTTTTGCTTAAATAAATACTATTCTAATTACTAAATTGTTCTAAAGGTAATTATTTTTTTTAAGTAAACATGTAATCCACAGATAACTAATTTACTAAACTATTATTCCGGTATTAGTTCGTCAGCCATGTGGCAATACCCAACGTTCCTCTCAAACTCAGTTTCATTGGGCCCGTGCAAAGGTTTTCGTATCTCCACAACACGTCTGTCAGTTTCTAGGGCCTGATTCTTGTTCTCCAAGTCTTTTACGATACGCTGATAATGGTTATACATTCCGTGGTATGTAGTCCTGCGTAAAGATTATAAATGTATTCATCATTATCCCGTATTAAGTCCTTTCGTGTCTATGAGTACAATAAAGCGCTCAAAACGTATGCTAATAAATAATTCAAATTTAACGCTATAAAATATGTAAATTTTAGTTTTATACAATACATAATTTAATTAATATTATCCTGTTAAATATAATTAGAATCCAGTGGTTTTTATTCCAGAGGCATAATTGCGATGATAAAGATAATTACATCAAAAAATCAAAGAGCTAGCCTTGAGTGCGGATAAGGCAAAATTAGCATTAGAAATCACTCTAATAATTGTTATTAATCAAATAGTCTTACAGTGCTTCCTCCAACTTCTTTTCCAACATATTAGAACTCATATGAACCCTCTCATATTCTTCGATCAGGCCGCGCATCGGTTTGTCCTTAAAAAATATAATTTGATGATACTTAAATTTTAATTCATATTAAAAAAAATGGATTAAAGTTTGTTACAATGCTTTCGTAATAATAACCTGAACTCTTTCCAGAACTGGTCTCCGAGTGCGTGTCTCCAATCTAGTTTCTACCAACTTGGTAGGATTTATTTTATCTGCGACAGCTGCGCGAAGAGACTCTATCTCCCTGTCTACCTTTTGCAAGTTGGTCTCTAACTGAAATTATGATTTCTTTTCAATTATAATCCTACAGTTGTAATATTGAAGTGAAAAATAATAAGTAATGAGATTTACAATATTTTATCGTTACAAACTATATAACATACTAATTGTTTTACTCTAAATAAAATTTATCGATTCAAGCGTTACTCCACAATTCGATAAAACAAACCGTTAATTTGCTAATTCCGCTTTCTTTAATCGTAAATATTACGTCGTGTTATCGAACCGGTAATGTCTGAAGATGCCTCGTATAGTGGCAAAAAACGTTGAGATTGTATTTTAGAGGTGATGTTTACGAAAGCAAATTATATTTTATTGAAATTTAAAGTAAGAAAACAATAAAACTAGACTAGTCCAAAAACAGACAGTAAACTATATAATAGAAGTTTAAACTGAATAATAATTTTTAGAAAATTTTAAGTTCATATAACTGTTAAGTTTATATTTAATAAAGAAATTTTGAATTCAAGCTTAATCATGAAATGGCGTTCAAAAATCTTTAAGAGAATCGCCGCATTTTTTTTTCTATTATGAATTCAACAGCTTTTTAGATGTCCAAACAGGTTATATTTAGTCAGAAGTACAGAATTGACAGCGTCTTTATTCAACACCGTACGAAGTTTAACATAATGTGTCTTTTAAAATGACATACTCTATGTAACATATCAACTCAAACTGATATATATGTTAGATAAAGATTTTTTTTCCAAATTGATTCATTTCTGCATTTTTTTTTTCATTTCTAATATTTATAGATTACTTAATTTGTTGGGAAGAATTAATTATGTCACGAAATTTATGTCATAAAAATTAATAAAACTCATTCCTAGCCAGAGTTATCTTCTGTTATAATATTCTGCGATTCTATCGCTTGTTTTTATTATTACAAAGGGTATATCTCGAAAATTTATTATCAGGTTTGAGAAAAAAAAGTCAATACCAAGTGAAAGGAAATAGACAACAATGATTTTACACCTGTCAATAATTACTGTTCAAATTATAGATTCTAATAAAATTAAGTATCCGGTTAAAATTGAGAATATTTCAACATTAAATTGAATGTTTTTACATAAAAAACATTTTCCTTTTGATATTACACAATTTTTAGTTTAATATTTATCGATTGTAATCGATAATCGATGTGGAAAACACACGTTACACAAAAATAGTCGTAATAAATATTAGCTTTACTTTATACTTTTGCCACTCCATTTCATTTCTCGCGCTCTGTATGTCGAAAACTCGTCTTCTCATTATCATTTCCACCTGTTGCGATTGTGCGTACATTTGATTTTTAGCCTGTTCTCGACTTTTGAACATCGATTCCCTCACGCCTTTGGACTCTACAACTAATTGTTCAGCAATATTTATCGTGTTGTCTATACAATGCTCATAGCTCTCTTCAGTCATCGATCTAAAATAACATTGACAAATAATTATATTCTATATAAAAAAAATGCAAATAATACAAAGCATAGCGTGCAACTTATAATATTACATGGATGGACAATCTATACAAAAAAAATTAAAGTCCTGACAGATTGACTGACTTAATGTCTTACGCTAAAAAACTAGCAATTGACGATAAAAATAACAGACTTGATGCATTAGATCACGCTATAGTTTGACATAACGTTATACTCACTCCACGGGAATTCTTATTGGGTCCAACTGATAGCAAATATTAGAGCTGTCTCTATTCAATTCTTTGACTTGATATTCTAAATCTAAAGTTTCGTCCTTGTTTTGTATCTCTCGTTCGAGCCTGCAGAATACATTCTGCAACTCCTTGATCTTCTCCCAGCCCATATGACAAACATCCGTTAGAACACGCTTGCTGTTCTCTATTATTTGAAGCTCCTAGGGAGTTAGGAGAACTTTAGATACCATGTTAATAGCATACTCTCAATTATATCATCACTTTTTCTTTAATTTAGAATTTGTATTATCTTACAAATCTTATTGCATGCTGTGTACACATTACCTTTCTCAATTCCTCTCCTAATTGATCTCGTGTCAGTTCTGGAGGCACTCTCTGGTCTCTATTCGACAGACATTGGGAGACTATCATTAAAGGCACCTGTAAAGATTCTAGTTGAAGCTCTGTTGCATTCTTTTCTTCTTTTAACATTCTTATTTCATCGCGTACGCATTCACGTGTGAATCTTTGTTTCTCTCGCCATGACTGGACTTCGAATATTCTATAAATAAAAATAATAATAGTATTGATAGCATCTAGTTAAAAGTATCTTTATATAAAATTATATATGTTAAATTTGCACCTGTCTCTTAATAACTCATTATTCGTATAGTTATCCCAGTAAGTAGTAATGGAAGTTTCGTTGCGAAGCTGGTTTGCCTTTTGTCTTAATTCGTACGATTCAAACCTACGCAACCTTGCTTCATTTTGAAGTCGTTGAATATTTCGCGTCCAGTCTAGTACACTTACACTTGAATGGGGTTTTTCTAAAAGAGGAATAGAAGAGTCCATCGTTTAGAAAATATGTTTAGTTAGTATTTCAACTGTAAGTAATTTTGGAATAAGTTTGGTCGATATCACAACTAAGGTGTAGAAATAATATAATCTATTTAATAAATAAAACAATTATAATGAAATATATAGCTCTATTTTTAGTTAATTTGTATCAATTGGTATAAAACTTGTGAAATTAATAGTATTTATAGTAAATAATATTAATTATGATTTATCAATTATAACAGATGTTTATATTTAATTATATATTGTTTATAACTTGAGTCATTTTCATTGAAAATTCCTTATTCTTTTACTATTTTTTAAGAAATTATGTTAAAAACAATTTCTAATTTTGTTTTATATTTATTGACACGCCGCATTTATTGCTAAATAGCAACACTTAAATCGACATAAAATATGGCGGATTATTAGTAGCTTGGACTTTGTAAAATTTCCAAACTTTATCAAATAATACAGTTATTTACGCGGAAAAATATAGAAAAGTATATATAAATTTTAATATACCACGACGGTTACAGGTGTTTGAATAGTTTAAGATTCATTTTTGCAAAATGTAAGTAGCCCATATTCAAAACAATAGTTAATAGTTGATTTGAAGCGTATTTATATAATGATATTTTATTGTTAGGTACGATGATAGACGAGGCGGACGTGGAGGTGGGCGCGGAATGATGCGTGGAGGTCGCGGTGGCAGAGGTGGGGTTCGCGGTGGAAGATCAAGTGATAGATCAGAAGATAGAGGTAGCCGCTTCGGCTCTAGTTTCCGGGGAAGGGATGGTGGCAGAGGAGGCAGAGGCTTCGGAAATCGTGGCGGCGGTGGTCGTGATGACTTTAGAAGTTTCAAAAATGACCAACCGGGCGGCCATCTACGGAAAATCCGTTGGGAATCCATTACGTTAACGCCGTTTCAGAAAAATTTCTACATTCCGCACCCTAATGTGCAGAGGCGTTCGCCTTCTGAAATCGAGGCGTATCGTAGTGAGAACCAGATCACCGTTAAGGGTAGAGATGTACCAGCACCGAGTATGTACTTCGAAGAGGGTGGATTCCCCGATTATGCTATGAAGGAGATTTTGAAGCAGGGTTTCCCTCATCCCACTCCTATACAAGCACAGGGGTGGCCGATTGCACTGTCGGGCCGAGATCTGGTGGGGATAGCGCAAACAGGTTCAGGGAAAACATTAGCCTACATTTTGCCTGCTATTGTACATATCATAAACCAACCTAGATTATTAAGAGATGAAGGGCCCATTGTTCTTGTTTTGGCTCCCACTAGAGAATTGGCGCAGCAAATCCAACAGGTGATATACATTTTTTATGGTTTTCACTAACTGCCAATAGACAGTAAAGTTATCATAGCAATAGATATAATTATGATACTTAGCTATGTCATATTCGAACAGAATTGGCCAAAGAAAGATTTTTTTTCGAGCCTTGTGCAATTTTTTAAGAAATTATCTTGCATTTGTTTTCCACTTTCCATATATCAATGTGCCTTAACTTTTCAATTCAACATATTTTTTCTTAAGCGTTAGGTAGCCTAACATGTATTAATTATTTGATCTCATTAAATCAATGTTTGTCTTCCATCATCACGCACAAGGCTCTGATTGCAATGAACGGGTCCCCAGCCAACATGATGGATCCCAACGACTGCGACATAGTAAATTCAATTTTTTAATATTAATGTAGAACTTAGCGTCACTGGCAGGCTATGTTCGAAAACCTAAAACGTTTTCAGGTGTAACAGTTTGAGCGTTTTGAATGTATCAAAATTCGAAATTTAAATATGTAATATATAGGTGCGGTTTCTGAACGTAACCTTTTTATTAGCATTATTTTGGGTTTAATATTGATTTAGCTTATTTTTTTATGTGTTTATTTTTTATATGTGCTATAGATGTCAATCTATATTTTTTATCTCTTTTCACAGTACAGAATAAATCCTTCCTGGTATACCTTGTACATTACTACATTGCTTATAAATCTCTTTATTTTTTATTCTGTTAGCTTAATGGTAGTGATGATAACATTTTCTTTATTTTTTACAATTTGCTTTATGTGTATTATGTTTTAGAACAGATTTGTTACTTAATACTTGTATGAGTAGTAAATGTATTCATTGATGTGTTTTTTGTTTAGATTTTGATTGGTTGGTTAATTTGACAGGTGGCGACGGACTTTGGTCAGAATGTGCAAGTCCGAAACACTTGCATCTTCGGTGGGGCCCCGAAAGGACCCCAGGGTCGCTCCTTGGAGCGTGGCGTTGAGATTGTTATAGCCACCCCGGGAAGGTTGATTGATTTCTTGGAAAAAGGTGAGACATTTTTAAAAAAAAAATATTTTCTTTAGGATGATATATTTCAAACAGTTATTCACATTATTATTTATATGGCAGGGTACACTGATATGTATCAAAAGTAAAAATATTTTTTTTGTACCACTTGTAACACCTTAATATCAATGTAGTCGGCTTTCTTGATTTAATATATGACATACATCCACTATTATTTTTGTTTTGATAATAATTATCCCTTTAAAAACTTTTTTATGTAAAATTTTATATTTATATCATGTATCGCCTAAATGTTTAATATATTATGAAGATATGATGAAATACAGTAGGAGTGACATTATATTTGCTTGAATCTTGCGCACGAATCGATTAATTGTGAATAATTGAAAACCACACATTCCTTTCCATTTCTTTTATCACTAAATAAATACTTATTTATTTTGAGAAATGTTAATTATTCAGTAAGAAACAATTATTTTTCAAGTATATAATGATTAGTAATTTATTAACAGCAGACATATGAGCACATAAGTGCTTACTAATGAATACTGACCTTATTCATTAGTATCATGAACATTTCTTATCGTTTAACTGAAAGATACTGCAATAGAATCTTCTTTTTTTTTCGGTTGGACATTCTGCAATCAGTATTTATGCCGGGGACTCCCAAAGTGGTTGATGTTGACCTATCTCTGCTTCTATTGACCTAAGTCAGAATCAAAAATAACAATCTGTTGCATCCCCAAAGTGGTCGATATCAACTTAAGTCTGCTTCTATTGACCTAAGTCAGAATGAAAAATAACAATCTGTTGCATCCCCAAAGTGGTCGATATCAACTTAAGTCTGCTTCTATTGACCTAAGTCAGAATTAAAAATAACATTGCAGCAGCTGTTTTAAGTTAGCGGACCGTTATGAATAAGGGGGTTGATCATAGGAGTAGGTAATTTGGCCGTGGGGGTCCGAGGTAACAGTTCATTTTGGATAAGGAGTCACTTGTGCAAGATAGTTTGGGGATCCCTGATTTATACTATAAGCTTTCAATGGTTAAAGTGTGTGCTCCGTTAAGAGATGCTTACTTATTTTTATTATCCATCACATGTCCTGTGCTAGTTCTTTTGGCATATCCTTACTTTTAAGTTGTTTTTTATACGACTGTTTACTTAGTATCACTGCAAGTCAATTGTGTTTGCGTTAGAATCTTGAATAGATATTTTTTTATTATTATTGACGTTTGACGACTGTGCCGACGGAAAGGTTTTATTGTGAACACCTGGCTGCCTATAGCCCACATTAGTCTGGAGTCAGAATATTCCCTGTGGCTTAATAACTCGCCGCCTCCAGAGACTGTACCCCAACACGAGCCCGTGAGTCCGGCGTAACCCATTTAAGCAACATAGTGTACTAAAATTATAAATCGTAATCGGTACAAGGTGTAAATAGGACCATAAACATGGAATAATGGGAAAATGGCGCCATGTATTAATATAGTTTATTTATGAGTATTTAAGAGCACAGGCTCGCCCTTTACGTGTGCTCTTATTATCACTTAAGATCACGTGAAGTTAACGTCAAACGTTATCTCGTTGTTGTTAAAAAAAAAAGATACTATACATACACTTTCGAGTGAACTACTATTATCGGTAAGTTTTTGTAGTAATTATACGAAATAATTTTTACCATTTTTTTTTTTTGTTCGTTTGTTTGTTTGTAGACACGACTAACTTACGCCGTTGCACTTACCTGGTGCTCGATGAGGCGGACAGGATGCTCGACATGGGCTTCGAGCCGCAGATCAGGAAGATCATCGAGCAAATACGGCCCGATAGACAGGTAAGGTGTCTTGTTAGTACCGACAGGCCCGCACGCGGCGTCCTGTCTCCGCGGCGGTACAGCAAGCGTTCACTTCGCGCGGATATGAATGTGTCACTCGTGCCACATTTATGTCCCGATCACAGATTTCCGCCAGTGAAAATAACTAGACAGATAAATAAATAGCAGAATCAAGCGTCGGCGTGGACGTGTTAAAGAAACACGGGGGTATTTATTTACTTTAGAGTACGTATTGTTTTTTTTTTTTATAGGTTCTCATGTGGTCCGCGACGTGGCCGAAGGAGGTCCAGAATTTAGCCGAAGAGTTCCTCCACGACTACATCCAGATCAACATCGGCTCGCTGTCACTCTCCGCGAACCACAACATATTGCAAATCGTCGACGTCTGCGAGGAATGGGAGAAGAACGACAAGCTGCTCACGCTGCTCAATGAGATATCGTCGGAGGAGGAAACCAAGACGATCATATTTGCGGAGACGAAGCGCAAGGTGAGTGGGGCTTATGGTTCGTTCTCGGTGATTTTTTTTCGTTATGAAACGGCCAAAATGAAGGAAAAAAAAGATTGGTTGCATCCAGACGCAAGCTGCTCTGGAGAAGAAAATAATAATGTTTTTTTTTTTTTTTTTCATTATTTCTTACAGGATTTTTCGGAACGGGTGATCTAGTCGTATCTCTTAATGACAATTTTCTATTTCCGTTCCTCGGTATTATAATTCGTTGGTCGAATCAATTCTGCCACTGAATGCCGGTGTTTTAGAGATGTAACGATAATTCGTACCACGGATACGTTACCGCGGTCACTTGCGAAGGCGTTGTACGCTGTTGTGGTGGTAAAGCTCGGAGCTAAACGCGCAGGTGGACGACATCACGAATACGATAAATCGCGCCGGCTGGAGGGCGCTGGCCATACACGGCGACAAGAACCAGCAGGACCGGGACTACGTGCTGGGCCAGTTCCGGATGTCGACCGGCGGCATTCTGGTCGCCACGGACGTCGCCGCGCGGGGCCTCGGTGAGTCGCACGCCGTCACCACGCAGCGGCCGCTTTGCCTGCTCTGCCTGTAAAAAGAGAAGAAAAGAAAAAAAAAAAAACAGCACTCCACACTCAAAGCCCGCCGGTGTCTCGACTCGACGGTCGGCTCGACGGGGCCCAAGACCCCATTGGGGGTTCGGTTAGGCCACTGTTATTGCCCAGAAGTTGAACTATCTTATGTTTGTGCCGCCCCGCATTAAAACATTGTCACCGCGTCGAGCGTTTGCACGACGCGAGCTAGCAGCGGCCGGCGTACCGCGAGAGCCGTCCGCGTGTTAACCGAACGGCATCAAACAGAAGATTGCTTCCCGACAGATGCGAGGTATTAACCTTTGCCTTACCGTTTGCACCGCGGTGTAAACCATCTCGCACTGTTTCGCGCCGGGGTGTTGCCGAGGCCTAAGAGGCGTGTCAGGGGCGTAGAGTTGGGTTACTGATGCCATTGCTGACTTGACTTAGCTGTCAGCGCAATGGGGGATGTGCGGTGCGTGCAAGTGTTTGCTTACTCGCCGGGCACGGTGCGCGGTGAGAGGAGAGCGCGGGCCGTTAGCGTTACAGTTGAGAGATTTTTTTTTTCATCATCACCAGTTAACTTGCCCGATCCGGGTGCGGGTAAAGTTCTGCGCGATGGGATAAATCAAACTGCACATCCCCTAGTGCGCAATAGTTCTGTGCGCAGAGCTAGCCACACCGGCCACAGGCAGAAACGAACGCTTCCTAATGTATTAAGATTAGATGGATGCTAGTGCTTCCGTTTGATAAAAAAAAAAAAACACACACACACACACTATTAATTAATAATTGGTCTAATTTAGGCAACCGTGTGAAACGACGTTGGGTTGTGTCACGGGGAAATGTTTAAGAATTATTATTTTGTTTTAAATTTGTATAAAAGTGGCAACATTGTAATTGTTTATCGAAAAAAAGGCGGGTCGTGTTCTAATCGATATTTACCAATTGGTCTTAGTTACTTTAACGTTTTACTAAAGACGTAAATTGACTTAATATAATGATTAATGGGAAAATTCCACGAGGGACTAGGCGGTACGGTCGGAGGACAATAGACTGCGCCATGGGCGAAAAAAAAATGGATCGGGTGTTTCATAAAATTCAGTTCTTTTTTTTTCTATTAGAAAGAGTTTATATACAAAGTTCGCATCAGTCAAAATTATTCAACTCTCGAAGTGTGAGATGACAGAAAACTTTAATTTTCATCACGACTCTTGCAAGTCGTTGTACCAAATTTGTGTCGACGAAGAGGCACCAACCGCAGCCAGCTCCGGCACGTATATTTTACTGTGGCCACAGTCATATGTTAGGTACAAGAGTCTGGCGGCAGTTCATATGACAGTGGTGGATATGCCAGGCGCGTAGGGAATATACCACCGTCCAGGCCTGCAGCTCATCACAACCATCAAACCCCTTACGCCGCTACGGGATCGAACGAAGGGCCTCCGTGTGACAAAACGGACAGCCACGGACGTACGTTTCGCCATTTAACAAAATTATGTATTTTATTGTGTAAATGTTACGAAAGAAACTGTTTAATGAATTGAAATTTCTTAATGATTTGAATTTTTTTAATGATTTGAAATATTTTGGAAGTTTTCGTTTCTACAGTACGTTTGGTGTGCAAATGAGTTTATCTATATAATTGTTCCAGTATTCACGGCACTGGCTATCAGGTGTATTAGTTGTTAACGTCTTAATTTACTCGCGCCTCCTGAATGCTAGATATGAAAAACAGGCACAACCATTTTTATCTTCATGCTGTTATACTGTTGCCTTATATTGGGTGAATATTGGAATATCGAAGCAATGGCCCCATGAACCATTAGGAATGTTCATTGGTCATCAACGAGTACCTTGTAAAGTTAATAAATGCATTTTAATTTATTTATGATACACATAGTACTGATATTGTATCGACGGGTTCGGCGTACGCCTGTAAGACTAATCACGCGTAGACATTGTTCAATCTTAAATTTTTCCAACGATTCGCCACTTTACACGGTTACTCGGATGACTCGTTAAAAAATTTCCATGACTGACACAGCATTATTGTGAAATGTTTTTATTTCAGAGGCGCATGCGTGCAGAAATAAAGGCTAGTCTATCGGTGTGTTGCTGACTACAATTGACGAACGTTCTTGATACGTAAAAAAATCGAACGGTATTTGTTCATAAAGATACAAACAAAAAAAAAGTACAGATCAATTTTCACTGTCAGCGCACACTGTTTCTTTCAAACGAGCATGCAGCCTCTATTAAAAGAATATCGGGGACTTTCGTTCCTTTCGCTTTCTGCCAATTGGAAAATTGAATACGATTTAAACAAAAAAGACAAATAAAATTGTACATACCCGCTGTCGCAATCGGCATGCGAGTGTGTTTCGTCCCGAAATTTCAGTACCACAGTGGTTGGTCGTGTTAACGAGCCGAGATTGCGTTGTTTGATGAGATTATGCTTTGTTATTACGTCATGCGAGATTTAACGAACAATACTAAAGGGCCTGCCCTACGCAACCTGACAAAAAAAAAATAAAATAAATAAGTTACCGATAAGCCGCAGAGGCGTATGCGGTGGACGACAATGATGTATATATATATATAGTCAGCACACCGTTGGACTCTTGGCCTAAAACACTCCGGAAACCACCGAAGGGCATAATACAGTTATTTCCAGCCGCGTCCGCCGTAACGCTGTGGTGGTGACCACCGCTCAGAGGTAACTATAAGTATTGACTTATGTTTGCTCGTCTCGCGCTGTGTCGCCTCCCGTGAACGTGAAATGTGATACCGGCGAAACGTTTCGCAGCGGCCTCTGTATATCGATTATACACGTTGGCTATACCGCTGGGGATATATCTATAGTTTTTTGATAAATCACATTGAACTACATTCGGTAACGGTTTTTAATTAACTAATGAGATACGATGAGTAGATTTCGAAAGTCTAAATTAACGTATGCATTTCATTTTCATCGGAGGTCAAATAATGGGGGGGTGAAGAAATATCAAGATGTAACGAATTAATATGAAATTATTTAATGATATTTTAATGACAGCCAACACTTGATTCACGTGGCCCGTCACTTTGACGGAAACAAGAGTTGATGAGAAATTCTGTATGCAGCAAATATGCGTTTGACTCTTTAATTTTTTTTTTTATATATACTGCCTCTGGCGCCGTTTCGTACCTTTTCTTTGAATAACGTGAAAAGTATTGATACAATAATGCACAAAATTGCTACAGGCCCGAGAAGGAAATGTGGTCGGGTAAATCTAGTGTTGATTTTAGATTTAAAAACTTAACGCATACGGTGGCCAAGCGTGTGAGGAGAGGTTAAAAAACTTGGCAATGGGCTATTTTAATGCGATGCTTTTTTTTTTAATTATGTGCCATCGCTTCTCAATCAAACTTCCTTTATTGTGTACATTGCAAGACACAGTTTTACTTACATCTATCCGTTTATTAATCGATTGAAACGTTTCTAGTTTATTCGATTTACGTGAGATTTAATTTAAATGAAATACTAAAGACTTGGATTATCGGTTAGGTCTACTTAAAGTGCTGATTGAAAATCTAATTATACCCTAGTGGTAACGCTAAGAAAATGTTAACCAAACTTGTGTAAAAATTAAATTAAGATGTATGGCCTATTTCGTGGCCCATAAGACGCACCGAATGTTGTAAGCTCCGGTTCTCTTTTAAATTGTTTATGTAAATATTTGCTTTACGTCCTATCTTCAAATATATATATATTTATACCCGCATTCGGAGGTCACCTTGGGACGCGGCCGAAATCAGTCGTACAATTGGTATCATCATTACTCACGCACACGGCGCTTACAACTGCGTTGCACTGTGCGCCTTGTGGGCTCACCGATTAGCGGCGGCACGGCGCAAAGTGTCCGTTATCGGGTGTCGGCTAACGGTGTCGTAATCGGCCCGCGCGCAGACGTGGAGGACGTGAAGTTTGTGATAAACTACGACTACCCGAACAACTCCGAGGACTACGTGCACCGCATCGGGCGCACGGGCCGCTCGCAGAACACCGGCACCGCGTACACGCTGTTCACGCCGAGCAACTCCGCCAAGGTGCGCCGCACGACGTATATGCACGTCGCCGCGCGTGCAGCGGCGCACATGTACGCGCTCGTTCACACGTCATCGCCGCGTGCTCGTTTGTACAACTGCGCCACTCGCCGTCCCCACTTAAAGCTATTCTCGACCCCTCGTGAAGCGTGCATATACGTCGTGCAATTTGTCTATGCTTGAGTAATGTATATCCGTTTTCACCTTATATACTTTCATTTGACATCGTACATTCGGATGGCATCGTCAATCGAGTATCCGGAAACGTTGCTGCATCAAATGCCACTAATTACTGGTAATTACAGTGGCATCCCGCAACAGTGTCGACTGGTAAGTTTTAAGCGGTTTGTCCGCCAGTGATTCGCACGAGGTTGCAGACGCCGGAGGGAGAGGGTTAATCCAAACGGCCCTGCCACACTATAATGACAAAAGTAGTAGCTATCGGCAATTGGTTGGACACTGGTCGTAAATGTCTCCCTTCCCCCGCCTTGTAAATGTTTCATATACACCAGTATGCATATAACGTCAATGTGATAAACGCAATTTCACATGCTGTTTGCTGACAATGAGGCGTTAGATTCAATGTTTCACAACCTATTTGGTCTCATGACACGCTTGAGTTAAAAAAATTTCAATGTATAATGATAAAAGTATATGATTTTTTTTTTAATTAACATCCATCCAGTATTAGGGTGTCGTACCTTATAAATATTTACGCGATATGGACACGAGAAATTTTTGGTCTTTTTGAATCCGCTTGCAGGCCAGAGATCTGATGTCGGTGCTGCAGGAGGCGAACCAGGTGGTTAACCCGAAGCTGTTGGAGCTGGCGCAGTGCGGAATGGGTTTTAAGGGGAAATACGGTCAGCCCTTTCGACGTCACCTTGTTGACGGTGGAATTTTTTTTTTTTAAATCTCACAGAGTGAAGAATCGAAAGCGACCAATGACAAGTTTACACGCTAACATAGATAGAGAAGAATACTGTTGTAGGTTTTACGAAATATCTAATATTTATATGTACGTGTCGATGGTATTTTTTTTTTTTAAATCTACACCCCGAACGTACACAACTGTTTCAGAGTACAGACTCGTATTGACGTGTATACACGTCGAACGTACTTGTTAAATAATGGTAGAGATGAAATTCACTTATTCCGTGTGCCCTATCCCTTTACGCGTACTTTATCCCTGCGCAGGTCGCGGCCGCTTCCGTGGGCGCGACGAAGGCGAGCGGGGCCGCCCGGAGCGCGGCCGGGGCGGCGGCCGCGGCGGCCGCTTCGCCGACAGAGGTCCCGTGTACAAATAAACGTGCGAACGTCGACCGGGCGCTGCCGCAGGCGTTGCGGGCGCGTCTAACCGAGCCGACGCAACGATTTCACGCGAGTTCGGGTGACGCCGAAGCCGCAACCTCCGGCCGCGACACGCTCGACCGCGGGAACGGCGATGCGGCCGAGTCTCGCGACGGGCCGCTTCCGTTCGGCTCCCAGGGTCGGCACTGTGCCGCTGTCGGGCGTCGTTTGGCAATTGTAAAATGTATTCATGTCAAAGAAATCAATTGAAACATTCTTAACAAATATGTGGTTCGGTTCCGCGTAACGGCGTCATTGCGGCTCTTGTATATTTCGGCTCAACCTTGCGTCATCGAGCCGGTTAACCCGGCGCCGGCTGAACCGAACGGGCAGCAATATCGGCGTTGGGCGAAACGTGCTAACGGTGGCAGCTAAACAGGCGCGCTCGAATAACTGCAACCATTCAGACTCCGCTGTTATGGCTCGGGAGTCGAATCCGGCACCTCGACGTAACAAGGCAAGCGTGGTAGCGGTTAGAATATAAGTAGCGACTCCGCTGCTCGCCTGTCCCGCATTCCGGACTTACATCAGTAGTGGAGTCTGGGTGGTGTTAGAG
>DWQX01003257.1:0-18428 GCA_018245475.1 Pharmacophagus antenor
ATCGCTTTTTGTATAACATCAGACCATGGCTGCAAACAATAATTAATCATCTCATGTATGTATATAAATAGTTTACTTTGTTATATCTTCGGGGAGAAATCAGATACGATGAGATTTTTACCTACTAAAACGGTACTTATATTTTACGAATCTCTTGGATTACACACCTATATATATACTCCAATCACTTAAATACTCGTAAAAATGGATCGTATGTTTGCGAACTGCTCCCTTTAATCACTAGACTGATATCACTATAATAATTTACAGTCTTGGTTTCCTCCAAGGACCTACTTTTGTTTGTAATTGATTTATATTATTTGCTGCCACCAAATGGCATGTAACACTACCTCGACTACATTACCTCTAAACAACCAATTATTCTACCTACTTTGTTTTTATTTGCCTTCAGATGGCTCTAACTGCATAATTACTAACACAGTATAACCAATTTCGACCATTACTAAACCTATATATTACGATATATAAGGATAAAATATATAAGTACACGGGCAGTATAACCATCTGCAAGCTACTGTAAATACCTACAAATCATAACTGGGGAAGTTTGAATATAGGACACCTGTTTAACATCATTTAACCATCACTAGCAATATTGATTCATACATTTTCCTATAGATTTTCTTTTGTTGTTGAAAAGAAGTCTATAAGAAAACTAACCTTAGTTTTGAACCAGACTTAGTCTACCATCTCTTAATAGTGTATAGTAAGAAATTAACATTAAAAGTTTTATTAAAAAAAATAATGTCTGATACAATACATTAACTCACATTGGGGTTAACAGTGACAAGAGACTTTTTAATTTTCCCCCTCCTTAATATAGGGGGAGGGCTGCTAGATTCTACGCTTTTCTTCTTAGGCGATATATAAACGGACGATGTTTCTCTATCTGAATCCGTTTGCATTGCATATGTTCCTGTAAAAGTTGAATATTTATTACAATATTTATCTATAACAAACAATACATTATGCAAGACTAACTTAACAATTAAACTATTTCCATATTTTTTAAGGTGAATGTAAATTTAAATATGATGGATTGTATCAATAATACTATAAAAAACCTAATTACAATTTTATTCTTATTATTACGCCACATCAAGTCACCCTGAATTTTTAGTTTTAGGAATTTTCTTTAATTATTTATTAATAAAAAGTGAGTATATTGTAATAAAAAATGCTTTGTGAATATTAAATTGATTTACCTGAATTTTGTACTTCATTTTCTGAAGAGATAGTTTGCGATAGATAGCTGTTAGTTGGCGATTCTGTCTGCATTGCATCCATTGTTACGTATCTATAAAGTTATAATATTACAATTTAAATGTAATATTATATATAGAGGATGTATAATTTGAATTTGATGAAAATATTAGTTGATACAATTAAATAGTAGTAAGACCGAATATATGGACATTTATCTCTGCGTTTACGACGCATAAAATATTAAGCATAGATAGATTGGTATGGCGTTAGTCGCTTAGTCTTTTTGACAACTATTACACCATTGGAGTCATACACAAAATATTAATAGAAAATATGACATACATTTGCAGTTACAGAGATTAATAAGTACAGAGTTAAGAATGAATTGAAAGGAAGATTTTGTACATGTCTTTCCATCGTTTTTTAATTTATAGGTACAGAACCGTAATCTCACATAGTGTGAATATCCTTTTTAATATTCATTTACTAAGATTAAGACTACTGGAAGAAATTTCACTTAGGAATAGGTAGTGCCTTTGCAAGTAATTTCTATATATGCCGTTTTTTATTATGATTACCTTTGTGTACATAAACAATAAATAAAATATCTTGAACGATGTGGTTGTAGGTGAAAAATTCATTGAGAAAGTAAACTAAGAAGCAGACCTACTCCATCAACATATTATGTATATACTAATGTATAATTAAATCATACAATTTATACTGGACTTACTTAAACGGCGAATGAACTATCTCAACACTATCCACTGCGACCAATCCCCTTCTCTCCGGCGACTTGTGACCGTGCGTTTGCTGCTGCAAGTTGTGCAACTGATCCTTAAGGAGTTGCCTGAAGTGTAACACCGGCTTAGTGGGCTGATTCGAAGAGTTGCTCTTACCTGAATCGTTGGCCGAATCCTGCCAACCCTAAAAACATAAATAATTAAGGTCTAATTTGGACAAATAAGAAGTTATAATTTTTTTAACTTTTTTTCTATAACGAATCACTTATTATAAAACCTTTAATTTGATGTTATTATTTGTAGAAATATAACATTCCAATAAGGAAATTTTAACCTCAAGTTTTGGAAAATAATATATGATTTCACATGTTTTTCCATTGAAATATTTTTTTTTAATTCCTTTTATGGTTATTTTAGTAACCATAATGATATTCATTATAATAATCTTTCTAAACTTTGCTGGATATATAAATCAATGCCCTAGCTGCAGCAACTCAATTGATATAGCCAAACTAAAACATAAACATCTGCTGTATAACAAAATAACTCAAATATTGAATAAAAAAATAGGACAGTAATTGGCACAAAAAATAACACAAATAAAGTAGAGCGATTATAAAATTAAAAAAATAAATTGAATATTATTCCTTCATTGATTGTGAATACTATAAAAACGTTTAAATAGAAATGGTTAATAACTATTAATTGAATGTACAATGTTTAGATTCTATAATTAAGTTAAGACCAAGGTATTAACATTATAGTTAGTGATATGTTTGCCCGTAACAATGTGACGCTAAGATGTTAACACAACATCACAATACACACAAGCAGCTTTGAGACAGGATGATTTTTAATCATGGTTTTATATACCAGGTAATGGTCGAAACACCAATAATTAATAGAAGACATAAGTGGTAATAAAATGGACAAATGATATCTACAACTAGTAAAAATATTGGTTTTCACACCCACGATACGTCGAAATAGGTGCTAAAAGTTTATAATATATGGCTGTGATATCGCAATTTCTAAGCGATTGAATCGATTTTTTTTTTATTGCTTTATTTGAAATTTGGTTCAAGCGAAATATTTTAAATAATATTTTTAGCCGTTTGATTAATATCAGTTTAACTTTGTTCTTTTAACAGTTTCAGATTCGATGTTTTACAAATGTAATTAAAAATTATGAAAGTTACTTTTTTCTACAAAATTTTAAGAATATATATTAATAGTTCGAAAACTTCATAATCGCTCTAAAAAAAATAATGGCAAAACAACTAACACTGTTATAAGCGATTTGCATTGCTTTCTCTTCGATTGTTTCTCGTTCGTTATTAACAGTATTAACGTTACTATCGCTAAATAACGCGATCCTGTCAGGTTTTACCCGCACTTGCTTCCGACGAATGTTCTCGAAACTGTCTAATAATTCCGGTTCGTACTTCCTCCTCATCGTCGAATTCCAGTGGTTTTTTATTGCATTATCTGTCCTGTGAAATAAGAAAACACAATTACAATACTTCGCATGATTTTTTAAACAGAAATAAACTATTAGGGCCTCAATTTCACATGATGTTATTTAGCCACCATCCAAAGTTCACCGCTTATATAACCCTGATATCAAACCAGAGACCTGTGTTACAAAGCAAGCAGTTAACCATAGTTCTACAGAGGCACATACGTGTACACCAGTGGCGGTATTCTCATACAAGCCTAAAAGTCCGTCATACCACCTTTAACCAAAACAGTGCACTATATTTAATAAATAATAATTGCTACAAAGCTTAGCTTTACCATAAAGATTAAAAAATCACGTCATGTATTTAAATTTTTTAAAAGTAGATGCGTATATAAGTACCCAGGCTCGACCTGCAGGCATTACACATAAAACATTATGAAATAGTAATAAAAATACTAAAAGATCATTAGATTAAAATATCTAAAATACGTAACGTTTACTACTTAGTAAGGAATTATGCTCAAATAATAAGGTCAACCCTCCTTTTTTATAAAACAAAACTACAAGTAAAGAAGGTCTACCCCCTGATGGTAAGAAATAAATTTGCCAAAAATTTAAACATCAGCAACATAATTTATTACAAAACAAAATTAAATAGCTTATAACTTATCCTGTTACCCCAGTAGTTTTATTTATTTACATTATTCTTCAAAACATATCTGAGTTATGTTTCTACTTTAAGCATGACCAACACTTTCGAGATATGTTTTTTCAATCGATTTTTTTTTTACAAACTGCTCATTAAAACTCCACATTTGATGGTATAATATTTAACTTATAGCAATGCTTTTGATATTAATAATTTTTACTTACATAAAGAATATTTTAGAGTTCAAATTGTCTCACCTGCCAGGCAGTAGCTTAGCAATCTTGGCCCACTGGTTACCAAGCTGCTTATGCGCTTGGTATATAACCCTGTCCTCGTGTTCCGTCCATGCAGTCTTCTTTATTGAAGGGTTTAGGTGATTGTGCCACCGTTCTCTGAAGATTTAATATCAAATTAGCTTGTATGTATATTAATAACAAAATGTTAGACAATGCGCGTAGTAGATTTTTTATTTTTTAAAATAAAATAAATAACATTAAATAAATGTAATATAACTAAAATTACTTAGCTATTCTTATATCTCTGGCAGTCTTTAATAAAACTGATTTTCGTTTTGATTTATCCATATAATGCCAAATTGTGTTTCACGTCTTTTATTCTACTTGGTAAAAGACAGTTATGATTGCGAATCTAATCTTTAAACAATTAATATAAACTGAATAAATATGTAGTACGTTATACATTTCATACATAACTGTACTACTCGATTATGGTAACTTTTTTTTGTAACAAACTGTTAATACATCTTAGTCCCAAGCCCTGAAAAATGTTAACATTGTAATGTGGCTAACATTTCTCCGAACCTCACCCGTGTGCGCTTGAGTACCGTTGTCAGCTTGTTAAACATGACTATAAACTCTATTTGACGTCATTTCTCAGCCTTAAGACAGACACTCAAAGTGTGTACCTATACCTCCCTAAGGATATTAAACTTATCGTACCTTCGTTACCCACATTCAGCGGAAAACTGATGGTTCAGCGATCATCTTCTTTTATCGGTTATGGACTAACACTTGACTACGATTTCCCCTGGTGTTAAGTGAAGTGGCGCCCATAATACTGGCACAATAAAACAGCGCCGGTATAGCGACAGATTGACATTGGGGATGTTAAGCTGGCCAGGCGGGTTTGACAAACTCTACTGACATCCGAATCATTACAAAATCATCAGTCCACATCTTTGATATTGCGTCCATCGGTACGCGACCGCCACTCGACGGCCTTACCGTCTCATCGGACAGTCCTTCGAGTAATGCACATTGCCCATTGCCACTTTGAATTAACAATCTGTAAATAACTAAATCAACCTCAACCAACCTGCATTGTTTCCCTATCCTGCCCTTTAAATGCCTAGCAATTAGCGTCCATTTCTTCGGACCGTATTTGGCGACCAGCTCCATCACCTTTTCGTCTTCCTGAAAAAAAAAAAAGTTTTTTTAACTACAATTAAAACAAATTATCTAAATTAATACTACTTTTTGAAATGGTTTTACACTATCTTTACTCGATATCTAGTGTTATTGTGTGTGATTTTTTTAATCCAACATTTTTAAATGTTTATAAGATTTTTTATCAAGCAATATGCACTATAAAGATGTTTATAATACCCGTCTAGAAATCTTTTATTAATTCGAAAATTTTATCAAAATGAACTGGATGCATGTTAGTATACTTAATGTTAGTATGGATAATCAGTTTAATTTAAGCCTTATTACAATTCTCTCACTGCACAGAGCTATTTAGGTCCCTTGCAAAATAATAAACGATAGCCGAATACGTAAACAGTATTAGGTGGAAATTAAATATATCATAACGTCTATTCCTTTTATCATAAAATACATTTTCGTCAGCGGTTTTAAATTAAGAAAATACATTTATTATTGTAGCAATTATTAGTCGATGACAAGAATAAGCCCGCCGAAAATAATCGGCTTAGGGACATTAATCTCTATATTCAGTACTTAAATAATTATCAAGAACTAATACTCATATAACAACACCTTTTCCGTTTAAAAGCCGTCAATAAAATTTTCCACGCACTCAACCGACCGCATCTTCAATAAACGATTCAACATCGAAACATCAATGGCGATGATAATAAAGATTGAGAAGAATAAAAAACAAAAACTATATAAAAGAGCCACCCGTAGTGTTTACGGCGTGCGAAAATTCGTTATGTACAAGGTTAACAGGTTTGTGGGAGGAAAAAATGAATTCACGATCAGCTGTGAGGATGCCCGAGCAATGCCTCAAGAATGATAGATACGTGTCATTATCAAATTACAATTGTAATAATCTATACAATGCTTGTATTACTGGAGTTTAACTACTACATACAGGACAAAAACATCAATTTAAGTGTTTAATTAAAAAAAAATTGAATAAAACCAGCTAGTACTTTGACCAACCGATATACATAAAACAATACATGTTTTTCCAAAATTATTTTGAACCATTTAATTTTTATCACTCTTTATACAATAAATGTAACAAGTGATAATAGAGGATGTATTTTTTTTATATTGACAATGGTCAAAAATTTAAAATAAATTAAATGACAAAGAAATACCAAATGGTAAAGCAAGCGTGCTCGTTCAAAATACTTTAGCTGTCACAAAACAACTGAAAAACAGCAATGCTGTTATGGCAAATTTATATTATAGCATTTTTGAAGGTGGTAACTAGCCAGGCGGGTTTGTAAAACTAATACCATCACTCAAACGCCACTACGCATGTGGTCTGCATATCAAATCCGGGACCTAAAATACTGCGCCTTGAAAGTTTTAAATGCGTCCGTGGCACAATGTACTAAGAATTCTATTTTTAAATATCGCCGGTTTTCAAGAACTACGAAACATTTGATTTTGTATTGTTAGGCGTGTAATATTGACCAAACTATAGTAAATTATTTTAGTGATATAGATGTGTGCTCAGTGAAATAAACATATATACTATCTATGGATGTGTGATTTATGAATTAATAAATATCAAAACAGAAAATAAATAAAAGAAAGAATATTATAAACCTTCCCTTTGAAAATGTGTCCTTTTTCTAGAAATTATATATAGATAAAAATATACACTGACAGAACAATGTTAGCGAAGTAGCTATTAATAATAAATAAATGGCTGTCGGACTCGCATCGCGAAGGGTTCCGTACTATAAAAGCCTATAAAATGGAGTTTCTTGTGAATATTATTATATTTTCATTATTTGTTGCTGTAGTAGTAATAGACATACACAATCTTAGAAAATTTCAACTTTTTATCTATCACGCTTTATGTGTTAGTGTCCACTGACAGACGGATAGTGTAGTCTCAGTAAAAGGATTCCGATTGTCTCCCTTTGGGTACGGAATCCTAAAAAGCAAAAGGTAACGATAACAACCGCAATACAATCAATTAAAAATATAAATCAACCTACCTATTGCCTTTTACTAACAACTGTTCGCTGAATAGAATTGAATCGTATGTACCAAAAATTTGGCTGTTTAAAATAAAACTGTACTAAATCTACAGTACCCAATTTTAAGAGTGAGAAGTTTGTGCAATATGTTTTTATTATAAAGGTGAATGATATGAATCAAAATCTCCTATTTTCTTAAATCGATCATACAGAATGTACGAATTAAAAAAAGTAAGTCATACCAAACATTATTTTTTACATAATCATCAGTAGCTAATCCCACTACATGTGCAAGAATTAAAAATAATATCGTAACAAATATTGAATAACTGATACAGGGTAATATATTTTTATCTATTATGGCCCTAACACGACTTCGATTTAACCTGATGTTTAATGAAGCCGAAGACGGTGGTCGCCCAGGGAACACCTCTTGTTTCCTACATGTAGGACTGCCGGAACACCAATACTATTATGAGACGGCATTAGGATTCTAAAATCCGTATCCCTTCATCCAGACTTATGTGGCCCGGGGATCGAACATAGGATCTTCGCGTTATAAAGAAAGAGGTAAACCACTGCACCGCGAAGGCGGTCAAATACGTCAATATACATTTGAAGCAAACCTAAGTGGAATACCTCCTAAGTATATAGACATTCTAAACTTTGATTACTCAAAAAAATACTTTTCTTTTATGTTTATTTTATGGCAACGTATATAATCGAATCATGACAAGCTAACGTCAGCCATATCCCATACATCATCATTAAACCAACAATAAAATCAAAAACGATAAATAAATTTGAAATAATAGCATGAAAGCAACGCTAAAAATAATTTGTCTTCGTTTGTAATTTAAATCGCGGAAAAAACCGATACTATAAGTAATATTTTTATTGACAGTGTTGACATCCGGTGACACCACACTGCTATGTTTAAGACCAAAAACTTATAAAAAACAACTTCGGTACCTTTCGGTCTCGTATTAATACAAAACTTGAGCGTTTAAATGCATTTTTTTACTATTACATTTACAACCTATGTTACCCGTTTTCTAAAAGACCGCCTATGAAAAATAAAAAAAAATGTTATTTTTCATACAATTTTTTAAAAAAAAATTGTTTCATTTAGCTGAAATATGCGGACGGCAGTGTTAGTTATGATATAATTCAAGTATTGTAACCTTTAAATTATCGATGTCTTCTAATGGTGGTTACAATGGCCGACGAGTGAACACGTGGTCAAATTAAAGAACATACAGAAAAACCAGGACGCGCCAAGGCTAACTAGGAACGTGTCACGGTCTAAATATGACGCATGAAACATTAAAACAGATGCCATTTCGTATTTATGACTATACACGGTCAACGAATACAAAGAACTTTAAATTTTATATAATGCTTAGTTTCCCTTCCCCACATTTTTTATTTTTTTTTATCCGTTATAGCATAATACTTGACCTCGATTCCAGCTGATGTTAAATAATAGGTGAGGACGTAGATGGTCAAGCGTGTTTGCCCTGAATACTTATGGCTCTCACATGTATGACTACCGAAACAAAGCAGTGCTGTAATGTGAGCAAATTGACGTTGAGAGTGATATCTAGCCAGGCGGTTTAAACCACCATGCAGTAGTCTCCACTACTGCTGTGGCCCGGGCATCGAACCCGATATCTCCGCGTTACAAAGTGGGTAAACCACTGCGCCACGAAGGCAACCAAACAATTGTACTTGTGTATAGTTGTTTATTAACCTCAGTCATATTGAATATATACTATGGCCGATATTTTAACTACCTCCGTGGCAAAATGGTTTACCGTTTCTTTTGTATTCCAATTCCGATGCTGAAGACAAATAAGTGGTTCAATTTCTATAGTGCTAGAATTTATTAGAACTCGCCAGGCCTACCACCAACCACGCATTTCCAATCTGATGCCATAATAACGTTGCCGTATTCCCAGTAGTAATATTTAAAAAGTCAGAGTATTCTGAACGAGGACACTTCACCATATACGGACGTCATTGTGAATAAACATCATGCGAAATTGGAGACCAAATCATAGCTATCCGTTATATTCATTTGTCAAACAGTGATGTAGAAGCCGGGATCGGCGATATCTAATACAATTTGTTTTTAATTTGGAAAAAGTTTGTACCATGTCCATAATCTTATTTGAGGTGGTTTTATACATATATACGAGTACATATATATTAGTTATGCATTTGAATAATTTTATAATTTTTATAATATTTTTAAGCATATTTAAAATATGAATTAAAAATTATCATTAACACCGCCCTCTTGTTAAAGGGCTTAAAGAAATATGCCAGCGCCATCTATTATCTGATATTACAAATAAATACATTATAGCATGATTCAAATACTTGTATAATAGAGATTATTTAAATATATGGCAAAGGATGTAGTACATAAATACAAACGTCAAAAAAAACCCAACATCCGCAGTGATGATGTCACACTAAACTGCATTCCAGATTAACCGACGTGAGAACGCGTAGGTTTTGGCTTGGACAAAAAAAAATAATTTACATAAGTTACAAATGTGTGTCAACTAGCCTGGTAGACCTATGAACATACATACATAAGTATATAAACAGATTTATAATCGCAAATCAATGTGTCTTTATGGATGTTAATTTTAGGATATTATATTTTAATAACAGAATAAATTATATCAGAGACACAGTGGCTACATAGAAATTAAAACTAATGACTCAAAATTTCTAAGCCCGAGCACAAATTTATTCGAACACAGTCACACTATTGGCCAATAATTCTTAATATTCCTCATTTTTTATAAAAAAGAAACTCTACCGTACAAATTACTCTAAAGGACTAACAAATACTCGTCATTATTAATGCACACACGTTGTCCAACCCAATCAAGCCTCGAAAAAGCTTTGCACATACGGTACCAACCGGTTCCGAATATTAAAGAGACAGATTAGTTTTTTCTTATATTAATGTACATTACGACAATTTAAATGTATCCAACTATACAACATTTTACGAACCCATTATCAACGCAAAAAATATGTAATAAATAACCGTGATTTAATCAGCTGTTCTCCATTACGTCAACGTACTGGCCTCAAGGACGCAATTTAAAAATTATTAGCCGTCAAAAGCAATTCCACGACACAATAAGCTCCGGTATAAATAACTTTGAGCGAGGGCTGTCAGTTGCAATAGAACTTTGATAAAATAATAATTATATATCAGGGTAGAGTGTAAGTATTTAAAAATGTAATGTTAGGGTTATCAATTATAAATGAACATTCAATAACAAAATTAATATCTGTGCAGATTATAAAAACTTTTTAAGAAGTATTCAAAAGAACTAACGATTCCCGTAATGAAATGTGAACATCATCCATATACAGCCACAGCGTTGCCCATAGACAGCTACAGCATTGGAGTGCGGCTTTGTTATTGGTTATGGTCTAAGTCTAACACAATCTCGATTTCACCTGATGTTAAATGACATTGGGACTGTAGTTGGTAAAGTGTGTTCGCCCTGAAGACCTCCAGCTTTCACATATATGACTGTCGGAAGACAGCAATGCTATTATGACGCAGCAGGTTGGTACAGAGGGTGGTAACTAACCAGGAGGGAACAAAAACGCTACCACCATCCAGACAACTATTCCTGTGGCCTGGGAAACGTACCCGAGAACTCAGTGCTACGTAGTTATGGCAGCAGACTGACAACGTCAGGATGGATGTACAGCCAGGCGGGTTATAAAAGTCTTACCTCTGTCGACATATACTTTGCATTTTTAGTCAATAAAATACATTGAATATCAAAAAGAACGTAATGCCATTTGGATTCGAATCCGTTCGCTAACCCTAAAGCGACGGTAACTTTAAATTCATACAACGACCGTATCAACAATAGGTTCATTCATAAAATCTTAGAAGCCGCTTAGTTATTTGTGAGAATGTGTCACATGCGTCGTGTGTTGTATTAAAAAGCATTGTCAAAGTTATGAATGGGGAAAATTTATGAACATTTTATTGGTTGAGTGACTGACCATGTGTATTGTTTTACAGTTACGCGTGAATTTCAATGGAACAATATAAAAAAAATTATCAACAATTAATATCAAATTTCCATACGTGATCTATCAAATAAAATAATGGATTTATATTGTCATATAACACACTGACGTGGTCATTGAAAAGGAATATGTATTAATGGAATAATTTATTCGATTGTGTTTCCTTTCGATTGTACTACGCAGGCAAAAAAAATTGTAGAAATAAAAATGCCATCAACTCGTATAAAATAATAAAACAGTACTTTTCTAGTGTATCTTAAATATTAATACAGGTGATAAGTTATAACATAATTAATCAGGCACAATTTTTTAAAATGTTCGATTAAACTATATCGACCAATTACAATCGGAATTTCTTAAAAAACATATTAAATGTAAATAATATAGTTCTTGACTATATGCATAGATAAAAACGCGATGAACTTACGATAACCAACTTCTTGGATTGAAGGTTAAATTGAGAGTCGATGAAGTCATTGAGGTATGACGAAGGTTGGTCGAATTTGCATAGAAACGCGAATGTAACAACAATGAATGGGCGCGCTCTATACGACGTATGCAGCGCAGTGTTAGTGACCTCTGACTCACGGCGCATTGCTATGGCAGACGCACCGGCTGCGGGGGTGTGGAGCCGGGTAATACAGTTAACACTTTACCGTCCGGTGGTGCATTTTTTTATCAGCAATGAGCTAAACAATTGACACGTGATATTATGCAAAACGAGGTTGACTTGTGATGCGGAGGACCCAGGTTTGATTGCCCGTCCACAAATGTACTAAAATCGATATGGTGGTAGAATGTGACAGTGAACTGATATTTGATGATATACATCTCGAAATTGTGATATGACTTTGCGGTTTTTCATTTATGATATTTTTTTTATTCAATTTCTAGTTACAGTTGGTAACATATATTTATTTTTAAATGTTCTATATTTTTACTTGTATAAATGATAACTAGTTCATGAGTATGTGACTGGCTGATTTCTATAAGCTGTAAAAAAAACTCGCTAGGTATATTAAAACTGCGAATCCCTTCAGAATGAAAATGTACCCACGTTATGAATGTCAACGACCCGGCATTTGTTTACACATCTAAGTACGGCCACACACCGTTATCACTTAGCGGCGTGATCATACGCGCATGTGAAAGTTGAGTAATAGATTCAAAACCGGGAGGATTACGAAATGGTGAAATGTGTTTTTGTTACTTATCGCACTGGTGTATAGTTCCCTTTAAAATTTCAGTAAACATTAATCGCTAGCACACAAAATTTTAACGAATCTCTTTCTATACACCTAACTATAAAACGCAAATCTTACTACTTGTACACTAAAACAACTTCATTTGTAGCCATCAAATGTTGGAAAAAAAAGTATTTTGGCATTGTATGTTTAGATGAAAAACTTTATGATTGAAGCATCCTTTTTTTTTAAAGAATAAAAAAGTAGAAAAGTTATAAGACGAAAAAAAACACCAAAGTACCAAAGTACGCTCAGTACAAAAAAAAATATCTAAACAATCCGATTGAAACTTTCTCTTTAGTTGCTCAATAGTCGTATCTTTAAATAAAACAGGTTTCCCGTTTAGAGTAAGATGGAATTGATCGAACGTTAACAAACGATATAAACTATGTGTTGGCCTTACGAGTAAAACTTACCTCCTTCGTCCACGGCCCCTTGACTAGTTCCGGATTGACGACCTTCGTCCACCTCTGTTGGCATTGGACATCCGATCTGTCAGCGTATTGAGCAGCAATCGCTTCCCAATTCTCACTGTACATCCTCACGTACATTTTGAGCCTTTTATCCTGGAATCAAGAAATGTTATCGGTTAACATGGTAATATTTCATACAAGGGTTCAAATTATATAAATGCATAAAAGCACGTGATTTGATTGTTTTAATCTCTTTTCAAAGTTATTTTATTTTCGTTAAAGCGACCTTACCTCTTAACAAATGTTAACTAACCAATATGCATTGAACATTCAGTTGGTCCACCGCAGGGAGGACCACACAAACCACTTAGTCATACTTAATATCTAATAACTGTTACAGATCGAAAACAATTAAAGGAACAGTCAAAATTTACGTTATTAATAATTGTAAAAAACAAATTGCAGTAACTTTATGTATTGCCATTTAACAATAACGATAAAATGATCAAGGAACAGCGTTGTCATTCGAAAATATTGTAGGCGGAAATTGTAATGATTTACTTAAGTACATAGTTAAGGTGTTTAACTGTCACAAATGGGCAATAATAACATAATAGGTTTTCAAGAATAAGCTAAATAACATGAAAGCGGCAGGGTAGTCGTGACAGGTACCGGATACCTTAGTACTTTACACTGACGTAAATACTAGTAGTTGGGTAATTTCATTCAACATAGCGCAGAGCAAATTGTAGGAAAGGAGTTCCTTTCAAAACAATTGTTTATTTATATATAAATATATATTGACGCTTTTCACCGATGCCGGAATTGTTGAGTGCTACTTCAAAAGTCAGATTTATAATAAAATCAATTGTTAGTGATATATAATAGATTTCAAGTAAAAATCTGTTAATTTTCAAATACAAGGATCTAATTTATCTTGCTCCACATTCATTAGTCTATGATACAGGGTGTCTATGCGGGTGTACCTTTTTCTACCGCCAAGCTGATAGTGAAGTTATCGAGTAATGAGATTTAACTATAAAATTTCTTAAATGAGGTATGTAGAGCTACAGGGCTTGTATGGTGGTACTGCCACTGCACAAAGAAGGTTTATATTAAATGGACGCGATTATTTCAAACGTCGAAGGGCTCACCTCCTCCTTCGTCCAACGCCCCCTGTTGATATTCTTCCTCTGCCCAGCGCCTTTGGCTGTAGACGACGCATCGTCGTACGCCGTCGAGTCCTCTGAATATTCGCTTGTTTCAGAGTCATTGCCGCTACGTCTGTTGACAAAGGACCTATTACATTTTTGCGATTTGGTGGAATATAGATTAGATTAGGTTCGTACATAAAATATTAGGTGTATATTGGCGGCACTTGAAAACCGCCAAACCTGTAGCTGCAGTGGCGTATGTAAGTACCTTTTTTTGAAACGAATTGAAATGATAACGAGATCAAATCACCCACCATTCAAATTTAAGTTTTTAGGGGTCTTCCAAATTTGTATTTTAACCACATCTTAAACATTACAATCGAATGTATTATTCATTACACCTGAATTTTCATTACATCAATTTGATCACTTTGAAAAGTAGCATTTCTGCGTTGAGAGCTCTTTAAATTATTTTCGATGGTAGTTTTAGTTGTTCATATGGTAGTTTAGACTTGTTCGATATTAACAAGACTTTATCTTGCGATATACAAAGGAGAAATAATTTAATAACATAGAAATAGCCAGGTTTGATTTAAGTTACGCCATCTATCTACATTGCCACATTCTTTATAAATGTGACAATCTCATTTATTAGTTTTTAATGTCAATTTTATTTTCAGTTTGTAACATTATAATAAAACACGACCACTAATTAAACACAACTTAAAGATCTGAAAATCGCATTACAAAAACAAAATTAAACGTGCAACCTGTCCTTATCTCCAATCTCGGGCAAATGCTAATGACAATCTCATTAGTACAATGTAGGTATATATGAACCACTAACAAAACAATTATACACAAGACTACTTTGTTTTTTATTGAATTAATAATGGTAATACTTGTTTTTCTCAAATTTTGTATAGAAACCCTTAGCTTTAAACGATATATGATATTTTAATAAATAATAAAAATAAATTAAATTATATACATAGACGTGATAATAAGAATGTTTCTGTATAATTATTAATTATAGAATGTTATTGGAGTCTAACTAAACCAAATTATTATCGCTTTTAACAAAATAGTTCATTCATTCAACGATAAAATGCTACACGTTAGGCTCAACATTTGATATCTTACGTCTTTTCTAGTTCAAGTAATTAGGTCACGGATTCCTATGAGTAAGCGCTTGATGTAGACCTATTTAACAAAGCAACTGTAATAGTCTATCTTGTTTTCTTTAATACACCGCAAATTAGTAAACGAACTTCAGAATGCTAGATCTGGTACATTTATTTTTATTTTTATAGGTTTATACTTAAATGTATAAATCGAGAAGGAGCATGTTCAAATTGCTTTTTAGACACCTATATTATTATCATTTAATTTGGTGTGAAGAAAAAGTGCGTAAAGTTGAGTCTCTCGAGATCACTTAGTCTGTTTTTGTTATAAAAAAAAAACTGCTGTAAATGATTATAGCTAGCAAGCTTATAAGCCTGCATTCCGCTAAGGTCAATGTCGTTTTCAATACTAATCACCATTTTGCAAGAAAGAATAAAAATAGCGGGGCGCCAATCATTCTTCAATTTGTAGACTCAAAGCGTTCCCAGAACTATGACGCTTAATAAATCCCTCGACAATGTATCACAATGGAAGCAGAGTCTTGTTACAATTGCAGCAGCGTTCAAAACTGATTACGTTGAAAGGAAACCAGTTGTAGTGCTGTAGCCGCATACCGGTTTTGAGGAAACCCAATAATAATCCCTGCGTCCGAGAGCCGATGAGGTAAGAATAGAAATAAGAATGTTTAAGGTAATGTATGCATGTCAAAACGAGATATCAGCTGATTCTTGTTTGCAAAGTTGTTTATCGGCAATTTCGGCAGCGTTCGTGTAGAATAAATTCATCCTTAATACATGTTGAATGGAACTGGCGAATTCTTTAAGTACAACTTCACTTAACTTCATACGTATATCATTTGCCTACATGCAAAAATAAAGAAATTCTGTTTAAAAAAAGATTTTAATGTTAATATAATTTTATTATATTGTACGTAGAACAATGAAATCCATTGTATAGCAATCGGTATTGCTATAAAACATCGCAAAGAAGTCTAATTGTATGAATAGTAAAGTAAAACTTACTCATATAACATCGCGATGAATTAACCAAAAACGTAAACGCCAACGATACCGTCCAAAGCCACTCCATATTCACGAAAACAACACAAATAACAACATTATAATATCAATGTAATTGCACGTATAAATAATCTGTAGTCTTTCCCGCCAAAACTTCAAGTTATAACATGTCTATGTTCAAAAGGGACCTACACAGTACAGGGGCACGGAATACACTGACAAAGAAAGAAAATTATCCCGAAACATTAAATTATATTCATACACATACGCACACCTACAAGAAGTACACACACAAGTCGTTTTAAGGGTAAAGAATACAAAAACTACAGGGGACGCTACGGCAGTGCCAAAGAAAAGGACTGAAATTATGAACGAGGGTAAGTGCAAAAGAGACGCTAGATAGAAGGTACAACGGGCATACCCTCTAGTGGGAATGTGACGCAAGCATGCTTAGGCAAGCAGGTGTTTACAACACGCACAGGAAAAGAACAATGAAAATTGATTTCAAGCTCTTTGTAACTAAGCCATTTTTTAATGGTCATACTGTAACGCCGCATCTATAAAATATTGAAATAGACACGTGCACAAAACATGCCTACATAGCTTGTCCATATAAACGTTTATAGCAATTGACAACAGGAAAGATTTTAATTATCAAAACATAATTAAGTTTTTATTAAGTGCATCTATATATAATCATATGCGCCGAATTTCCTTTTCATTTTATAATTTCCAACATTAAGCCCACTGGAAGAAGTTTTATAATGGAAAAAGTAATGCTTTTGCACTTAATTTCTATTACTGCTTTTTCTATTATAATCGTCTCTGTGTTCTTAAACAAGAGGTAAATAAGCAAAAGAAAAATGTCTTTACATACGAAAAATAGTGTAGCCGATAGTAAAAAATAAGGAAACGATATGAAAAAAAAAAACTACTTGAATTTGAAATCAAAATGTTTCCGATCTCTATTTCAGTTTTCGGAACGCTACTTTATGTCGAACAAAAAATAGCATACGCGAGGGTGAAATAGCGGATACTGCGATATTTTCGAACGCAGAGGACGGTGTTTTTGCATATCGCCACGTCGAGTGGTCACAGATGTTTAATGTCAGTCAGCTGCTAACCCGCGAACGTTCATTATAGACCACGCTACAATTTCTGTTGATTAGAAAAAATAAGTAACGAATAAATTGTCTCTAAAGCATAGCGGTGGATAAATGTATGAGATCTTCGTTAATATTTTAACACTTCAATATCCACTGTATACAGGACTTCCTCGAAGTGATAAGAGTGAGTCAGAGCAGCGAATGTTGTAGGGCAATGTCAGATATCAGTATCGGAATGATGTTGCGATAACTTAGTTTTTCACATCGCGTTTACGAAACATGTCTGAAGAAGATAAGATGCAGAAAATTTGTAAATTTTTACATATTTCAAAATTATGCTCAATACTTCATTTTATCAATTCTTTATTTAATGTTTATATAAGTTTATGTTCATATTTTCGATTTTCTTTATCTATCCATTTGCGAGTTCAGTCCTCAAACCAAGTTTAACATTCCTATGGAGATGATATTAGTTTTGCAGCTGTAGTTTTTACGGGGAATCAATACTTGTTTTCTCAAAATAAATTAACTATTTATAAATAAACAATATTAAAGCCATTTTATTAATTGCATGCAAAACTTTTTATAATTATAAGGCACTATAATTCCTAAGATTAATAATTCAGGAACCTATTTCTTTCAATAGCAAGTAATTTCATTTAAAAAAAATCTAAACACAAATAATAAATAATCAAAACTTTTGACTGCTGCTGCTGCTGCTGCTGCTGGATTCGGAGAAGTAGATGCTGCTAGTCACAGTGACCATTACAGCTTTATCG
>DWQX01003258.1:0-18425 GCA_018245475.1 Pharmacophagus antenor
ATCTGGGGGAGGACACAGGCGGGCCCGCTCACGCGGGCATCCTCTGGCAGGGTCGTGGTCGTATCCGCAAGGCTTCCAATGACTCTGCCCGGCTCATCTGACGCCACCCTCACTCCGTCTTCCCATTTCCGTCTGTACGATTCGTCGGGCGACGTGGACTGGGTTTGGGACGGCGGAGGAGGGAGCGAAGAGGACTAGCGGTCCCCGTGGGAGGGGGGTACGGTGCAGCAATGCATTTTCCCCGCGCAAACAAAAAAAAAAAAGGCGTTACGGTGAATGCATTTGTTGAATGCATTCTATGAATCACAAGTGTCCTTGAACCCGTTAGTAGGATAGCGTCGGTAAAAAATCATATTCATGGAGAATTATTAATTCAAATCGTTCTTTTTAATATTAAACAAGATAATCTTAGTTTCATATTAATCTTTGCAATTTTCATTCGTTATCGATGATAATTGTATCCGCGACTGTTTTTTTTTCATTGTAATAGATACAGTTAACGGGCTTTTAATTTATTATTATTATTATACATCGAATCTCAACGAGAGTTATAAAAAGATAAATAAATAAATAAATATCTGGGAACATTTCACAAACAGTGCTCTAATCCCAAGATAGGTAGTACAAGTCCAAGTACCTGTACTATGGGTTATCAGAGACCGACATATATATGAAGATATTTTTAAATGAATACTTAAATATATATATTAACAATTAGACGTAGAACAAACACTAATGTTCATGACATAAATGTTTGTCCTGAGCAGGAATCTAACCCGCGACCTCTAGTGTAAGAAGCAGTGTTACTACAATTATGCCGACGGGCCAATAATTGTTATCTCAATGATAATTAAATCTACATGGATAATTACGAAATATTATGAAGATTAAATTTTATTAAGAAATTTCTTTTTTAACGCATATAGATATATTCGGTGTTCATAATAATGATTATTTAAACCACAACAAACGTCATACGTCGAGACTTTTCTCTTACCTGAACGCCAGCGACGTGTCTAAGACGTCGTCGGGAAATTATTGCAGTAAGATTGAATGAGTAGCACGCCAACTGTTACTGAAATTCTTTATTTTTTGTGCACAATTTCTGCTTGCGTTTCATCGTTCAGGTTGTCATCAGTTGATGTGTCTTTATATTGTCTTCTGGACCCCACTGGACTCCGGATAACCGTGCTCCGGAGTGATTTGCGTTTAACTGTTCTGGCATGCGCATTCGTAGAATACTTTGCACCGCAAGTGGTTCAGCTTTATTTGCATCATATTTAAGCAATTAATTATTTTACGAAAACTTCAATAAGTAGATGACGAAAGGCACAGTTTAAAACATATCATCAATGATTGTTCACAGGAGAAGGTGGAATAGGAGTATCAAACGCGTTGGGAGCAAACTCTTTAGCCATCCTATTCGCTCTCGGTGTGCCTTGGCTGATCAAAACGTTGATGCTCGTGGCGCAAAACGCCGAAAACACCTCGGTCTATATAAATTCGGCCGGCATCGGATTTATTGTCGGCTGTTTGTTAATAGCCGTGACAAGTTTGTACATAACATTATACATTGGAAAGTTCCAGTTGAGAAAGAAATTGGGCTGCTTTTTAATAACATTATACGCTATATTTATCACGTTCTCCATTCTCGTCGAGATGGGCATTATCATAGACAAGGGTATTGATTTTTGCTAAGCCTAAACTTAACCAATACGACATTATTAACGGAGAAATTGAAGAAAATATTTTAATATAATTATGGCAGTTATAAAATTGACGCAAAATGAACGAGTAATTGCTACCAATACATGAGAACTTATGAGTATTTATATGACCATGTACAAATGGTCACATAAATACTCATGGAATGGAGATACAATGACCAGGGCATTTATTATTATTAATTAAACATTGTAAATATTTCAATGTTACGTGTACAAACAATGATTTTATTTTTATATCCACAATTTAAAACTTACTATATTTTTGTTATGTAAATAGTGGAATAAATGGAATAGTGTACTTACGTAAAACCTATTACTCTTTCAAATGTTTCATATTACATTCTAAAAGATGTGATAGTTATTATATCGTTTAAAATGTATATGATAAGGTTAAGTATATTAGTGATAAGTGTGTACTGTTATATTATTAGGTAAACTCTTTCAAGATTTACCATTAAAAAACAAAATAAGTATTAAACTACATATGCGTAATATTGTAGAAAATAGTTCGTTATATATAATAAGCACTTATAAAGTATATAGTTTAAGTGATTTTTATGTAGTTATAAAATTAGATCTGATTATATGTTCGTGACGCAATATGTTCTTATAATGTTTGTAAATTATACGGAAATATAATAAACGTTATCGTTATTACTATTGCCTATTCTTTTTCATGTAACAAACAAACGAGATTTTCATGTATGAATGTGTAATGCCATGTATGTGCAATACTCCTGGAAGAAAAAGCACTAAGAGTTTTAATACCTAGGTACTAACAACTAGAAGTAGTTTTATTGTTTTTTAAATTAATTCTTGAACACACTTACAAACATTTGTTATTTATTTATATTTATTTGTCTTTTAACGACATTATTTCTTGCACGGTCGGCCGTGCTAATAATCCTTTTGTTTTTTTTATTTGTTAACAACAATGTAATATGGCATTAAAGGAAGTCCTATTTAATCTTTAATGTAGAGGATAGTCATTATTGAAATGTCGCTTGGTAGCTACGTAAATATATATACTTCTAGCAATAATTAGAAAAAAACATTATTGTTATGCCTTTTGATTAACACAATCAGGTACATGGTTTTGGTTTTTCTCATATATAAAATATAAATCTATTCAATGGTTGTATAATGTTAAAAACAAATATATTTATATATTGGAGGCTCCTAACTTCTTTTGATGAAAAAAAAAATATGTATATATTTAATTAACGTTGTGCAACTGTGATAATGTACTGATATCTTTACACAATTGTTATGCACCGATTACACGGATATATCGATATAATTTTATAATAAATTGTTAGTTTATTACAAGATTTGTGGAATCTCAAACAATTTTTATGTATACATTTTTCTTAATCAACTAGACAATTTTTATAAACTCTATGACATCGGATGAATATCAGTGAAGGATATAAGAAACTTAATTAATTTTAGAAATACTACCACCGGCTTTAGTACTATACAAATATTTGTTTAATTATACATGAAATAAGAAAAATCTTAATGTTATCCTGTTACAGACAAACACTACAATGTGATGTATCGGCATGTAGATTTGTATTACAATAATTATGAACAGGTGCAAATCGATTTTTTCTGTTCATAGAATTTTTTTTTTGTAACTCTAATAAATAGATAACTTTTGATATACTTTGTATAATAAAAAAAAAACTAATTTCAAAATCCACGTTTCTTATTTTATCATCTTTAGACATTTTTATTTATTTATGCGAGACTTACTCCGTGGTTTACTTTTGACGTAGATAAAAGGTGTTCAAATAATATTTTTTAAGTAAGCAGGCTGGTCGACGACATAGAGTAGACCATAGATTAATAATCACGTGTAAGATTATAGAAGCAAAAGTTATAGAGGAAATATCGTCTTAGATAGCGCGTATATAGCGCTTGGTTTGCTGTTATATACGCACCATCTGGCACACAGCTCTCTAAATATTCATTTCTCGCTTATGTTATCAAATAATAATTGCATTCACTTATGCTTAAAGTTATGTGGTGATTATGCAATTGATGTTTTTTTACTACATGTGTTACGTAAATGTAAAAGTCATGTGAAATTTAAAAAAAAATATAAAACAAAGTTTCAAATGTATTGCTTAGTACTTTGTATATTGACATTAACATGTATAACACTATGTAAAAGTTTCTTAGTCTTAATTAATTAAAAATAGTACTTCATAAAGGAGGTTTAAAGCAAAGAAGTAAAGCGCGAACAATATCAAATATAGCTATACAAAATATAGCTAATATATAGACAAAGATGGAAGATATACAATGGAATCTTTGAATATCATCTATAAAGATAAGAGTAAGATAAATGTGCCGATAGCTCCATAGTTCGAAACCAAGAGTTATGTAACATTATTCAAAATATTTGTAAAATATTTAGTGTGATAATTTAAAACTCTAACCTCATGGATGTTTTCCGACTAAGCGGTAAATCAGGTAAAACAATTGTCGTAGAATTTTCAATCTTATATAATGAAATAGTTGAAAAATTAAAGATTTGTAGTAAGCGACATATTGACCGAAGTCTGAACTGTAAAATTATAGGAATAAAGGGATTACGAACTCGGATATAATTCACCGAAGCTTTAACGAACAAAAGCAGTAGACTTAGTTTTCCTAGCCAGAGATTTAGCGAAGACTAGGATATAAGTTCTGCTGGACTAGCAATGGGAAAATATATCTTCGCCAAACATCTGACTGACAACTTACGTCAAGGACGAAATTCAATTGGCTGCTATTCTTAATTGTAAATGATTAGGTATATATATATATATTTGTTTAAAATACGTATTCCGTTTTCATGATCATATGTTACATTGTGCATTTTCACAATGTTGATACTCACAAAGATGTTACATTTTAATATAATACTTTATTTTAGTATAGTTTTTTTTATTTATCATATCATAAAGAACATTTACTTGCTTTTTAGTTCATTTTGCAGCGGCTAAGTATATAAATAATACTGTACTTAAAAGGCACATCGTAATCCTTAAGATGATTATGCAACAGTTGTTCTACATTTCAAATTGACTTTCTAAAACCATTTACACTTCTTTCCTATATGCGTCTTAAGTGTGAGTTCCCTGAAGATAGCTTATTGGTTGCTTGCGGAACTGTATTAGCCAATGGGGTGGAGATTTCACGGCATATATATATAATAAGTCCATATAACCTGATACCCTACATGCGGTTATTACTGTTAATTTAATAAAATTATTATGGAATTTAATAAAATGAAAATCATTTGAATACATAAAATAATTGCTTATTATGCTTTCATCAGTATCTACATACGAATTACCTAGAAACTTGCAAACGATGACAAATATGAGCTGGCTCTTAAGCCGGCGCTGACCTCTCACTCTTAAGAGAAATGTACCGTCAGTGGTTTCTCTCATTACGCTCTAAGCTATTAACCAAGTAGAAAAGATAAATCCCGTGGGCCGTCCTAGCCGCCTACCCTGGGTAATACAGTTTCAATCAGTTACCTTTGGACATATCATTTTAATTACAATCTATAATATTTGGAACAGTCATCATTCTGTATGACCGCAAGGTTTCCTAGTACTGTATAAAAATAACAAAATAGAACCTGGTACATCTCACTCATGTAATCCAGAATCGTACACATCAATTGTATATTATGAACAAATGTCAAACAAATTTCTTAAAACGGTGGATATAGCCATTAAATATTAATGTACGTTATTAGATAAAGAATCCTTCTCGTTGACTTAAATGTTGTTTTGATCAAGTCTCTCGACCATCAACAACTTGCCATATTTCATTTAATATGGTTAAGTTAAAGAATCCTTCACTTTCACAAAATTCATAAAATAGGGTAGGCAGACAGTCTGCAGTTGTGGTATGAAAGTAACCCGACTAGGACGAAGCTAATAAGGTAGAGTGTCAAACCATAAAGCAAGGCGAAATGTGACATTTAATCGAGCGACCATCGCAAATGTCATATCACTATAATGTCAAATATTGAAGGGACTATCGTCGGCGCACTTCACCTCGAAGGACACTCATAGCAGACATCAAAATCTTGGAAAAGCCCTCAGTTAACTGCACTTGTAAGACGCATCAGCGCAGTAACGATGCTCCCGTATTACTTACCGTTAAACGCAATATCGATATTCGATAAGCATCAAAAACATAATTGACGTCAGCTTACGTTACTTCATAACGCATCAATACAGTCCTAGTTAACTTTGGAGAAAATAATGTAACGTGTCATAGCAGCAAGCCGCTAAGACGCCAAACATTCATGTATCATAAAGCGTATGCCCTAAGATACGGTTCTGAGTATATTAACCCTTTACACTCGAAAGTATATTTTCGAATTGAGACACATAATACTGATTTTACTGTTATTCTACGTTAACCATTTAATGGTTATGTAAACAAGTTGTTGTATAAAATGTTTATATATTAACACTGCACATGATTGGGGACTCTTTTGTTGATCAATATTCAAAGTTCCAATAGTAGGGTTAGTTCGCGTGGTGAGTTAGAGTAACCTCTCGAGTGCAAAGGGTTAATAACACTTAAGCGTTATCAATCATTCTTCCCGAACCGAAGTGCAATCGAGGAGTTACTGTATAAACAAATAACCACCGACTACACTGGGCTGGTATCTCACCTATCAAACACGACTATGAAAATATGTCAAATTCGTCGTCTACCTTTTTCTGAGATTTCGAACACGTATACCTCTTAAATCTTATTATAGTAGACCTACACACATCAAAAAAGTCTAAGCAGCACATACTATTTCAAATTTTTAATCAATTATTATATAATTTCTTACCAAGTACGTAATACCTATGTAAACTTTTTTGATCTAGAGGACGTACTAGCTGGTTGTATAAAATTTAGGTATCATTTGCTTTTTTTCGCAAATACTAAAGCAAATGCATTTTTAAAATTTTATAGCGTTTTCTTTGCTTATTAAAGTTTAGTATTCTGTATCAATTTTATGATTTAAACAATAATATGAAAAAAAATTTTTAACAAATTTGAATTTTGAGTTTTTTTTAACGTCACGGAGCGACCTCATTTGAAGGCAAATGACATGCAAAGGGCTGTAGGGATGTTGCAAGCGGGAAGAAGTCAATCTCAGATATCACGGCATTTTGGTGTCAATACAAGCGTTATTTGCCGTCTTCATTAGCGTTACACTAATACGGGAGTTCCTGCTGAGCAGCCCTCAAGTCGAGGAAGGTGAACAACCACACGGCAAGATCGATACATGCAACTGACTGCAGGGAGCCAGCCGATGTTAACCGCCAGAGAGATAGGTTTAAGGCTAGGTTAGGTTCTTAGATGCCAACTGTGCGAATTCGACTGCATGAGTATGGACTACGAGCACGACGGCCAATTAGGTGCTCACCGATACGTCACGGGAATCGAGCTCGTCGAAATGAATGGTATAGGGAACACATTACATGGGCCCGGGAACAATGACATAAAATTTTATTTTGCGATGAGGCTCAATTTGGGTTGAGGCTTAATACTAGAAGGGTAAGAGGGTACCGTCGTCCTGGAAATATTAAAAGACTATGGTGCGTTCAGGAAGTGCATTCAAACAACGGCTCAAAAGTTATGGTATGGGCGGGTATTATGAAGAACAGACGAACTGAGCTCGTTTTTGTAAATGGTAACAAGAACGCTGTAAATTACGTTAAGGTTGTTCTAAGGCCTTATATCCGTCCATTCGCACAAACGCTTGGCTCCGATTTCTCGTTGATGCATGACAATGCGCGTTCGCATACATCTTTGCAAACACGGGAGTACTTGGCAAGAGAAAACATCCTGGTATTTTCTTGGCTTGTACAATCGCCAGACCTAAAGCCCATCGAGCATGTATGGAACATGCTCCAGAGACGTGTTTTAAGGACCTCGTCTGGTTGGAGTGACAACAACCCAACAACTGATGGACTTACTAAAATTTCATTGAGGACCAATTGCCGCAGGATAACGTTAACAGTCTCATCGATTCTATGAATGATAGTTGTCAGCAAAATTTCAATAACAGAGGAGACCAAACTCTGTTTTAATTTATGCAATTTCTGTACAACCATTTGATTTTAGTACGTTACAGAATTCAACTTATTTATGTTTATTTTCAATTTATCTTTATGTTTATTTTCAATTTATCTTTTAAAATTAAATTTATTTACATCATTACATTATTTTTATTATAGAATTAAACTGGTTTGCAGTTGTTACGATTATTTTTAACATTATTGATTTTCGAAAACGTCCATTTGAATAATTTTTACCCATATTAATTATATTAAGTTATTAATTATGTAAACTGCAATAAAACTTTAACCAGGCTGTTAAAATTATTTCAATGATTGATATTTTTTGTGTGTCGTGCGTTACACATGCGTCAAATTAAAACAGTAGGTGAATAAATAAATATTACTAATAAATTGTGCAAAATTAATAATGAAACACTCATAGGCGAATTGAATACTAAAGAATTTGATAACACAATATCACAAACCGTCAATTGTTTTGCTGGAAATTAAGTCAAACTCTTGCAAACTTCCATTCAAAATAATATACTCGTAGTTCTAATACCTAGAAGAATGTGGTATGTAAAGCCATGGATTATATACACCTGGTCTGCTTCAATGTATAAAAAATGATTCTAAAACCAAGTAATAATAATAATAAATAATTCAAAAAGAAGTGAAAAATCATTAATGAAGTTATCAACAGAAAAGAACAGAAAGTTGTGCCAAATAAGCTTCTTAAACATCATAATACCGGAAATGGCTATAGAATAAATTATTAACTATTTTGTTAACACTAACTTTACCGTCATTTTGACGGAACGACGTAAGAATAATAAGAAGTTCCGTATACTGATATGCGTTTGATATGTTTATTTTTTTATACCGCCTTTGTCAACAATATTCTATATATATTTAATTGCAAAACAGGAAAAATATGAATGCAATAATGCACAAAACTAATACAGATTCGAAAAGAAAACCATAAAAATGTGTCGGTAAATCTAGTGTTAATAACGCAAGAGAACTATCCGAAAAATTAGACATAACGAATAAACCACCTAGTTACATACCAGACCATACTTTGTCACATACAAACTTTATAGTAATGATGCATTCATGAGAAGTAGAAACAATACTAATGAACGTAAAATCTAATACAGCTGTGGGCAAGGATAGGATTTCGATCAACATTCCCGAAAAACTTAAAACTATTATCGTCCTACACCTAACATTTCTCATAAATAAATGTATAAAAGCAGGTGCTTCTCCGAACATTTTTAAAACTATAATTATTCATCCCTATAACAAAAATGGAAACAGGTATCGTATAAGCAATAATCGTCCTTACTCAGTATTACCACTCTTTTTAAAAAATTGTTAAAAAAGTAATGAAAAAAAAGGCTTTTGTCGTACCCAAAAAAAGAAAACACCTATTTATATATCTGTATGATAATTAACACAACTTCATGGAGGGCAGACCGAAGAACAAGCAGCTTCACAGCTAATAGTATCTTTGGTTACACTGCTCGATCATCATCATCAATCATCATCCCATAGTCACTGCTGGACACAGAATTCTCCAAGTGCACGCTACTGACCACGATTTTCGGCCACCTTCTTCTAGTTTTTGCCAGCCACCCTGCTTATATCGTCGCTCTATCTAATCTGAAGGCGTCGTACACTAAGTTTGCCGATCCGCGGTCTCCATTCGACAACTCGTTTACCTCAACGGTTATTCGGTTCTTCGGGTAATATGACCAGCCCACTGCCATTTCAGCCCGCTTACCCGGTTAGTTAAGTCAATATCATTAGTTCTTAGTCGGATCACTTCGTTGCGGATTCGATCCTTCAGAGAATCTTCTAGCATAGCTCGTTCCATAGCCCGCTAAGCGATTTTCAATTTGTGGACTCACCTTACTACGAGTGTCCACGTTTCAGCACCGTATGTTATGATAGGTAGGACGCATGGATTGTAGGCTTTTGTCTTTAGACATTGTGGAATAAGCGACGAGAAGACTCGTCGTAATTTCCCGTAGGTTGCTCAGCTGTTGATCCTCCTCGCAAAATTGTTTTTACCTTTGTACAGATTGTCCAAGGTATATGTACTCTTAAACAACATCGAAGATATTACCGTGGACTTATACCGGCTCCGGCATTATATGTTCATTGAACATGATCTGATGAGTAAAAGAATTGTTTATCCAGAGACCGATGCGGTCAAAAGTATCAGCTAGACTTCTCTGCATGTGTTGTAAATTTTGCAGCAGTTCGGCCAATATAACGGTCGTTTACAAATCGCAAGTGTCAGATATACTCGCTGTTTATGTTTATTCTTCGTTCATTCCAGTCCAGTGTCTTATCACTAATATGTATGAGTCAACAATGCTTTAGAGTATGTCCTTTAAAGCATTGTTGAACATTTTAATGCAGGAGGATGGGTTTAGACTGTTGGTTCTATACCTGAACGATCATTTGAGGAAAAATTTTAAAACTCATGTCAATGTTTGACAAGACTTTGTATCCACATGTAATTGAGTGTGCATAGAAAAAAAATAATATTCTAAAATATTTAGGCGTCATTAGATTAACATTTAACTTGGTACCCGCGCATTAAACAACTAGAGAGAAAACTGATGTATACATTTATAAAAGTACACATATAGAGCACGTCGGGATTTAGTCATGACTATATTTTTCATTGGGGAATCAATTTGATGCTATTGTATTATAGTATGGCGCGAACCAGGTACGAGTATAACCCATTCATTCACATTACAAAGAGCACAACTTGGTTTACTTAGAGAAGTGTCACTTAAGCCCTTTAGGTATCCTCTACTCTGAATGCGATACATTAAGAGTATGTCAGCTATTTATTAATAATCTTTTAATGTATCAACATAAAAGTGTCCATAATAATAAAGATTATAACATATCGTCTTCAAGATTTGATCCAATTATAAAACATTCATCATATCTAAGTTTAAAAATTTATGCCAAAACTCTACAATAAAGTCAACAAAAATCTACAAATTATTTAAAATACATAAAACATTTAACACCATAAAAGCAAAAAAAAATTATTTTCGTGGTTAAAAGAACAAATTACAGAGGAAATAGAATAATATATTTCATCTAAACATTATTAAGGTTACAGAAATGAAATTTACCAAGTTAAATGAAGAAAAAATGTATTAGGTTCAATCTTATAGTAAGTCTTACACTTGTTGCAAAGTACATTGATAGTAGACAAAGAAAAAAGATGTTTGTTCCGCCGATAGTAAATTTTAAATCATATATAATAAAGTGGTCCTTACGAGTACAACCGAATACTTGTTTATGTCAACTCAAGGGCTTGTAAACGTTTAAGATATAGGCCCGACCTTGTTTAATCGCTAGGACACTATATCAGTAGGTACATAAATGTTTAAATAACAATAATATGCACAAATATAATGAAACTACGTTTAATGACAATAAACGCTTTTATTATTATTTATTAGCTTGATCTCAAATCAGTGCCATCTATTGAAGTTTGATGAAATAACAAGAATTTATTATTCAAGTTGCAATAAACGCAATTGTTTTCTTAGTGATACATGTTTATCTCTAAGATATGGTGACAATAGAGGGCGTGAAAGAACATATTTGAAAAATCGTAGGTACGTTAAAAATGTTTCATGTTTCTCACAATGAGATGTCGCAAATAGTTGTCGACATGAAACTGGATATTTATGTTTAGTTTGGTACGTATAAACAGCAATCTCAATAACGAATTTATGTTGGAGGTATAGATATGATTATGTTTTTGATGGGCTTAAGAGAGATATGCGCGCGAATCGATTTTGGGTCGAAATTAGCCGTTGAGGGCCGTAGCCATTTGTGAGCGTGAAATGGTACAAAAGTATGCTGCGGGGGTGGGGGAGGAATCGCGAGAGGTCAAGTTCAATTTGGAGACAAGGTCGGCGTGGCGCTAACGTACTACGTCATGGTACTCCGCTGAATAATATTTCTCTGCTGTAAAGTAATTTTTGGATTCATGGGTGGTAAGGATGGAGGTCCTTGGGGCACTTTTAATGACTCCGAAGAGGACGATGGCTGAACGTGGTTTCCAGATATTTAGTTCTAGATTCTGTTTCGCGCATGACCTTGGATCACAGCGTAGCGTTAGAGAGAGGTCACGGTAGTGGAATGGAGATACAGCGACTCCACCAAACCACTGAGGTCGACCACAAAAGTGATTTTAGTAAATAAAAATCCTACATGACCCCGATTTAACTCTACAAGACAAGGTATCTTTCGGGTATTTTCCTCTCGATATCATAAAAAATAGTTTCTCGTGGTAACAATTATTACTTGAAATAAATAAAGTTAAATTGTTTTATCTACGCAGTTTTGGTAGAAAGCTCTTTATAATTGTCGAAGCCGAAGCCTATCGAAATCGTCGTCTTATTACCTCCAGAAGATTTATTTTAATTAAAACTATTTCAATCAGGTAAACGCATTGCAGTTGTTTTAGAATATACCTTTGGCGATCGTTTCTCGCGGCAATTTATTTGTCGCCTCAATTTTCGCGGCGTAGTTACTAGTTACTTTTGCGCATTATCTTTAGTAGTAATTATTTTGTCAAGTTCATACTTATTACATCTAAATTAATATATGTGAACTATTTCACATCTTTTTACGTATTTGTGCTTATAATAAAAGTCAAGCACGGTATACTTAGACATTATAATATGTCTGTAAATCGAAAATTTCTTAGGAAATTAATTTTACACTTAACGATTTCCCTGTAAGAGATAATTAAAAAAATATTTCCTTTTTCGCTCCGATAACTGGGGAGCGTTCTAGAGTATTCGTATATTTATAATTATAGACAATAAATTAGCGAGAACATCTTTTTATCAAAAGCTCGAATATGCCAGGGAGATACGAAACGTCCAGCGCTGTGACTTAGCACTTAAATCTATGTGCATTAGATAAGTATTTTATTGGTTAATGATTAACACTTGACCTCGATTTCAACTGATGTTAAGTGAGAGTAAGGCCGTAGGTAGCGCAGCGCGTTCGCCCAAAATACTTTTTTTTTTAATCTCGTTCTCCCCTGTTATTTTTATACAGGGCCTAGGTTCACTCTTTATTAAATTTTATATATATTAATTGCGCTTGCCCAAAATACTTTAGGCTCTCACATGTGTGACTGACGTAACATGGCTATGCTGATATGGCGCCAGATTCAGATCGAGTGTGGTCACTACTGCAGCGGATCGAGATAATCCATCCAGCGTCCAGACTCAACTACAGTGGGTCCGGAAATCGAACCCGGGAGCTTCGCTTCACAAAGCAGGCGGAGGCAGTCACATATATCACTTTATAAGTACGTATCTCAACGCAATATTGATGTGAGACCATTGTGCATAAATTACATGCCTGGGTCACCTACAGCTTAGAGAGATACTCTTTTTATGTTTAATAAAAATATTTTTTGTAACAAATGTGTTCTTTTCGTGGTGAATAAAAAACTTAATGTAAGTTATAAATAGTATTTTAAATAATTAAAGGAAATATTGTCGAAGAGATTTGCGGTCGAGAGCTGTTCAGTTCTATAAACGTGTAACTTTATCAGGGCTCGATACGTCACGTCTATTTGATTCCGACCGCAAGGTTAATTCGGCAACCTTGCAACGCGACTATTCCTAGTCCACAAAAATTGGTATGAAGATATTTTGATTATGCCTTTATCGGTCTTGGAAAGTATTTGTAGAAATATGCAGTTGTATTTTTCTAAATATCTGTTAGGTAATGATTAATATATTAAAGAACAATCTTTGTTAGAAAATAGACCCATACGTACTCGTACTATAGACGACTAGAAATTTATACGTCCATATAACACTCTCGTAGGATTCTGAACGTTGGCCGCTTCGTCGAACTTTGGATGCTTGTAGTCTTTTAAAATACGCTTGGTTTCTTTTCACTGTCATTTCGTTACCATACTGCTGGCACAATAACATAGTCACATATATATGAATTAGACAAAATTATATGTGTTGGCCAAAACCTTTCTCCTAATAAAAACAAGTAAGTAATTAAAATGTAATAAATTCCTGCGTGCTTCTCTTATGTAAAACAAATATTAATTCAATTTATTGAATTTATGATGTTCGAAAAAATTGTATATCAAGTGTCATCCTCTGCAGGTTTAAAAAGGTAGACGAACGAAAGAGAATACGAGGAACGAAAAGGTAGAAATTGAATAAGTTGTAACAATTTATATATATATATATACATATATAAAATTTTCGTCGTTTTGGTTCGTCGTTCGGTAGCGGGAACTGAATAAGAATCATGTAGTAAAGTCATTTCAAATTCACAGCTTCACCGACTATGTGCGTCACCTAATGTGCTTTTAAGATAGCGGTAAATCGTATATTTATTGTAGCAACAACGATTATAAAATCTATTTCATATTCACAACATGTACGTGGGTGTTAGGTTGCGTTTGCAAGCTCATTAACGTTTTCTTACAGACAACGTTGGCAGGTGACAGGCGCGCAGTGGCTTGGAATAATTTGAATAATGCTCCTATGGAAGGTTAAATCATAAATTACGTACTGAAATATGATTGTGAAGCATTGATTGCGTTAAAGTAAAATTATTAAAACGTGAAATTTAAATTAAATGTTATAAGTTGGCTTTTCTACTATATGATAATATGCGGTTTAACGTTTGCTTATCGCACGCGTTGTAGCACGGTGGTCCCGGGCTTCAATCCGGGGTCACGTGAGTCTGTGGTGAGAAGCGGTGGTCACGATAGCGAAAACTGTGTTGCTGCTCACTGGCAGTCACTCGCATACATCAAAATTCCGGGCGAGCACTCTACACTATCTACGACACCCTAGTAAAAACTTGAATCAAGCGTTAGCCCACTGCTGATAAAATATATTTCAATAGTCATCCTATATGACACCCCGAAACGGTCCTTGGCTTAACGTGGCGAACGGGCTCATCAACCGTGACGTGGTCACCCACGGTGAAGCAATGATCTAATAACCCTGCGGTGGCCACTCCAGGGCAAGGTCATTCGAGGATTAAAGGTCAGACAGGTAGGCGCGCTCTAGGTTACAGTGCCTTAATGTTCATACCAGTAGGGGGGAGGGGGGTAGGGGAGATTTATCTCCCCTGAGAGGAGATTAGACTGTCCGGTCGGCGCAGGTAAGCTTGCAGTGTGCGAAAGCGTTCCCGTAGACCTGTTGCGTAGTTAGAACATCATAGGGCCACTCCAGGGCAAGGTCATTCGAGGATTAAAGGTCAGACAGGTAGGCGCGCTCTAGGTTACGGTGCCTTAATGTTCATACCAGTAGGGGGGAGGGGGGTAGGGGAGATTTATCTCCCCTGAGAGGAGATTAAACTGTCCGGTCGGCGCAGGTAAGCTCGCAGAAGTGTGCGAAAGCGTTCCCGTAGACCTGTTGCGTAGTTAGAACATCATAGGGCCTGCCCTTGACCCCGCGGGGACGGTTATGCAAAGGTACTACGGGACTCGTAGTGTGCGAAAGCGTGACCGTAGTACCGACTCACTGTTTTAAGAGGAATACCAATCTAATGTAGGATTCCCCACGAAAAAAAAGCTATGCTAAGGCATTCCCCCCGCCTAAAACAAAAAAGTCACATGCGTAGATTTGATTCTCAAACTATCTCAAGATATGCTATCTCTAAATGCGAGATTTTATTAATGTTTTTAGTACTGTTTTATTTTAACGGGCAACGGAAAGGTTATATAAATTGTAGTTAGCTCTCATCTATATTTTCACAGGCAGAGGGTGAAAATTGCTTTAAGGCGTTGTTGTGTAATATGTTGTATTGCATATAACATTTTATTTTATAAAGAATTGCGCACCGGATGTGTAGCATAAATAGTAACGTAGTTTAACTGCCTCTATGGCGCAGTGGTTTACCGATTGCCTTGTAGTACGGTTGACTTTGGTTCGATGTCTTCGTCGCATAAATAGTCGAATTTCAAGTAACAAAAAAGTTTACTTGTTAGTGTACCGATAAAAATTGTCTGGTTATCGTTCTGAACATTTTAATAGACTTCTGGCAATTAAGGTGTACTGCGTCTTTAAACTCTTAACTGCTCTATCAACTGGTCATATGGTATTTGTTTTTTTTTGAAAACAACTTTTGTTGACCTCACAATTTCTTTCGTTGATATCTTTGTCTTTATAAATTCTTTTGAGGTTAATTTCAAAGAAGTGAAAACTCTAATGTACCTGTACCTGTTGAATTCATATGGAAATGTTAATTTGTGTAACCGAATAAATAAACCTGTTACGGATGGACGTTTAAAGTTCCTTAATTAAAAAAAAATTGTTCCTTTCTTTCTAATTTGGTTGAAATATACATACGTTTGATAACCTTTTATCGTAGCCTAGTTACAGTTTGTGATCATCGTATTGATCCACAGTTATTTTTATACATGTTAATAAAAATTTAATAGATCAAAATTGATATCTATTTATAAATAAAAATGTCTTTTGTTTTTAAACAAAGAAGCAATGTTTCGTCCCTGGTTTGTAAGAAAAGTTCAAAGTAAAAGTGAGAATTTCATAGGTCAGTACATTGTGCTACGCAAAAAAACTTATTAAGTAACGTAATCTCAATAATTTAAATATGTAAAACTTTCTCCTTATAATATTAACATGCATGAACTGCATTGAAAAAGATTGAAAAGATTCTATACATTTTATTAAGCGTCGGTCATTTCAGTAAAAATTTTAATGAGTTATACGAATAAAATTGTATTTAGTTCTTGGAATGAAATGAATTGAAATATATCACTGAATATCCTTTGTACGAGCGTTGAGCCAGCTCACGTTGATTACTGCTAGCTTTTCATGCGTATTGTGTAAAACATGTTTAATATGGAATTGCAGCAACAATATTTGTGAATCTTTTTGAACCGGAAAAACTGTGGTAAAATGAACTTGAACCTCGTTTGTGTATGTTATTTTAATAATGATGTCTGATATATATTCTGGGAAAATTAGTACTTCATGAGCTAAAAGGGCGAGATTTTCAATTTGATGGATATGTAATACTCATGGAATCGCAGCCGATTTGACGATTTATTAGAAATTACCTATTTTTTTTACTTTTCTTGGTTTTCTGAGGTCACATCAACACTATGATATCGCTGGCGACTAATAATTTTTAAAAACATTTGCGCTGCAAAAAATTTTCCGCTTAAAACGTGCAACGGAATATTGCCAATTACTTAGGTAATAGTAATGGAACTGACAAGAGTTTGAACATTGAAAATATAATTTGATATTTATCATGAAAAAGACATGATACTTTACGTTTAGAATTATTTATATAAACATAAACTTGTATTCGACAATTATTTGTTCGTTTCAAATTTTTTTTAATAAATGGCTGCAACGATATCCGCGATGAGTTAATAAAAAAATTAACTCAACATTGATTACATCGCATCGACAAATCCATTACAGGGTCGTTTTCATTTCGTTTCGGTCTGTAACCAATACAGAGGCGACTTCGCTTTTACTTTATATTTGTTAATTAAATTATCAATAGGTAACGTTCAATGACTTAAGCCATTCTTCCATATAATGGTTTTTTTTTACTTATAAATAAAAGCTCTCCGCCGACTTGGCGACATGAATGAATGCATATCATGTGACGACTTCTTAAGAAAAATCACAAAGCCCAACATCCGATGCCCACGCAGGTTTGCAATATTGAAAATTACAAGAAACAAAATGACACCCACATCTATGTAAGCCATCGTCTTGGAAGTGATGACAGATATGTACTCTTTAAAAATAGGTAAAATGTTATTAAATGCTTTCGAGGCGCAGAAATAGTCGTGTCTGTGTAAGGTTGTAGGATTATTCTAGCCTGCCTGGCTACGTAGCACCTTAATTGTCAATCTGCTGCCACAAGAGCATTGCTAGCTTCTTGCGGTCACATATATGAAAGCCAGAAGTATGCTGCAAATACACACTTCACCGTCTATGGCTCCATTGTCACTTAATATCAGGTGAAGGTCAAGTGTTAAGTGCCCGTAAACGAATACTATATTATATATGCAAAAATTTTATTTCATTTTTGAAAGCGGTATTTTTTCGTTATATGAAAAAAATATCACTCCGTGTAATATGCGCAGCAGACCGGTGCTGAAGATTTAATTTTATATCTAGACAGATAGACAGTACTATGTAAAATAGACACCTACATTTTTTCAAAAGTCTTGCACTTTCATAATCTTAAATTCAACTAGGAGCAGATTATTTTATTTGTAGCACGATTGCTAAAAGGTGTAAAGGTCAACTATGGGGTATAACTTTGTATTAATTTTAAGTTTTTCTTTTTTACCTTTATGGCGTCACCGCTTTACCGTTTGTCTTAACACTGATGAGTTTGGTTCAATTTTGGTATTATGTGTTAGTGTTTGGACAGCGGTAGTGTTTTAGGAACCAAATGGTGATCAGTTAACAATTATTAAACCCCATCGCCGTTACAGGAAGTGAACCCATTGGTGATATGACATATTTGAAAATAATGCGTTTAATACACACACACACATATATATATATAT
>DWQX01003259.1:0-18419 GCA_018245475.1 Pharmacophagus antenor
GGTCGCGCAGGTTTGCACAAGCGTTCCAATGAGCCCGCCATAAGGCGGTGATGATGGACCTCCGTGGGGGGTTTAAGTCGGTGCAAGTAAGACAACCTGCTCTTACCTGCGCGGGGACAGGTATGCGAATGCATTTCCCCTACGTAAAACAAAGACAAAATGCTTTTGTTAGGTCATATTAAGAAAATGCATATGATTTTCAACTTGGGTAAAAGCTGACGAGATTTAACATTAAATTGTGTATTTAATGGTTGATTGAAAAAGACAAAAAGAAAAATTCAAACTCAAATAGAATGTTACGTACCGTATAATTTACCACATCAATTCTATGATAAAAATTAAACATAACGAGTTAAAAAAACCATGTGAACATGTTTTTTGATAGACACGATAAGTGTTTCTATAGATTACATATAAGTGCTCATTTTTATTTCGAGTGATGGTTTGCCTGTACATAAATTAAGAATAATCTTTCGTAAGTTGATTTACCGTATAAATCTCAAATAAATCAAATAATAATAATATTTATTACATGGTTTATAATTCACAAGGTCAAGTTACTACTGAAGACCATAAAATTATATATGTAATATAATAAAAACGTATGCATTTTTATCGATCTTTACGTTTCGCTCTTTAGTGATAATTATATTGACATACAAGTAATTTTCGTTCACTCGTCTCCTTTTGTCTTTTGTCAGTACTCAAAGGTTGTATACTTGAATACATTTTGTGCATTTAATCAGTGAATGTTTGTAGATAAAGATAACGGAGGTATGTCGCTACGTTACTGACTATATCCATTTTTTTTTAAATTTTATATACCACAGCCCGTGCACGATTTCAAAGTTTGGTAAGTGGATGCGATATAAGATGATATAGGGCACTAGTCCAGGAGCCTATCACCTTTTAACACGATAATCCCGGCGTCCGCATTAATTCTTCTAGCTCAGCCGGCACCGGGCGTAGACTCGACCCATTGCTGATCGGCAATCTCTCCGAGAATTTCCCTCATTTAGCCGGCTATTGTTTGGAAAGCGGATGTGAACGTGAAACAATAATAATTAACTTTCATAAATTTTGTTTCTCATTCAGCTCATAATATTTCTTTTTCGTATGATAAATAAAGCACAACAATCGCCAACATGTAATGGTACACCGAAAGTTTTGTAAATGTATCGGGTTTCGCTTCGTTTTGAGTACGCTACAATGCAGCCAATAATTCGCCGTAAAAATAATAAAGATGCGAGAAAATCTTATTGCGTGTTGACTTCTGACCGGTCGCCAACGCTTGGCTACGAAAACACGAGTTAACTCGTGACTGGTCACCAATGTGTTAACGTCGGGAGATTAGATCAAATTATGCCAAATACGGGAATGAAGATACGCAAAAAGAAAACCCATATCTTTGTCAAGAACGTTTCAATTAATCTCCTCGAAATAATCACATTTTTATCATTTGAATTCAGTCGATCCAAAACACCAAAGCTGTCCGAACGGAAAATAGTGTCGGTCCGCAGGATCTACGTCGGCCACACTGAAAGTTCATTGTCAGTCTCTAGTGACCGACGCCGGGGTCGACGTGTTAAAGACACGCCTCCCCACTTTATATTCGGCGCTGCCGATAGACCGACAGACTTTTTCGCTTTATGAAGGACGGTGCGAATCAGCTTTGTCGCAACACGCGGAAAATCGACAACAAACCGGATTAATGGCCGCCGTATGTCCACACGTCCAATAATAAAAAAAAGGCGATGGCAGCTGTAAACAATACGATTCGTACATTGACAAATAAGCGGCAACGATTATAAACTTTCGCCATCTTTATATATTACAATTTTAAACTTGTTCCGGTTATATATCGCGTAAAATTAGACCCCGCGCGATAATTGTAGATTATATGTAGTAAAGCTATTTATTTTAAACAGAAGATTAGGAAGCTGAGTTTGTAATACGGCAGTTTCGAAATTGTATCCAGCGCATATGAGTAGGAGGACCTTGATGATAGTTTTTTTTTTGTTATCGGGGTGGAAAATCTTCGAAAGATTGCCTTTTGGGAGGAAGTTACGGTTAAGTGGGATTTTTACCCACTAAACCCCCCCCCCTCGGTGGTCGAACACAGCGTTTTGAAGGAACCAAGGATCTCCATTCGGACCCCGACCACGGGACCTCCAACGCTACGCTATAATGATAGCCCGTCGCGGAGCCTGCACGATATAGACTGCAGAACCCTCGCGGGTCCTACTACAATGGCTAGAGACCACGTGCAGCTCGTCCTCCTCGGAGCCGTTGAAAGGATTAATGGTGGTTTAAGTCAACATGCTATCGTAACAGCGCTGTTATGTTCCGTTAGTCATATGTATCAAGAGTCAGAGTATTATTGGCGAGAATAATTTACCATCTAAAACCTTAACGTCACTTATAATCGAGTGAAATTGAGGTGAAGTATGAAACTTAAGAATTGTTTTTATAATTTCCTAAGGGGTCGTTTCAAACTATTTCGATTAACACTAATTACTCCTACGATAATTACGTTTTAACCCAAAATAGTACATATTTGTGTTCGGAAGAATATAATAAAACAATGTAATGTAAATATAAAAAAATATACGGAAGGATAGTTGGTTAACTATTCAAATATTATCAAGGGAACCTAATAAAAATCTTGGAATTTTGGGTAATTCAATCATGTATAGATTGTAGATTTTAGATTTGGTATAAAAATCTTGAATAGAATTTTCATCGACACGAAGACACGTGATTTACATGTACTAAGAACCGCTAATAGATACGCTTAATGTTATACTTTGTATAATGTACAACATTAAGCATTTATGCATGATGCGCCACCATTGTGGCTTCAAAGAATGCCAGGTTTAAATTAATTAAGAAATAGATAAAAACCTATTTTTCTCTTAACAGATAAGACCAAAATATACCATTTGATAATGTAATACATCTTAACACAACGGAATGTCATATAATTTATTTACAATTCATTACGGCCCTAACGAAATGTAAAAAAAATCATCCCTTTGCAGTTCATACCGTAATTACACCGTTTCAAAGTGGTTAATGTGGTCAGCGCCATCTATTGTCCGATAATAACAAACTAATAAAATATGGCGCGGACTCGTATTACAATTTTTCACATAATAGAAACGTATCAACATCGAACTTATGTATATAGAATTAGTATATAGACATATTACGACTCGACTTGATATATACGATAGTTGGTTATGCAATAGTTCTTCCCCTGTGGTTGGTGTCAAATTTCTTTGAGACAGACCATCGTGCGTCTTGCTCCTCAAGGTGACTAGTGCAGTTTAAAAAATAATAATTAAAAAAGAAACAGAAAATCTGTATACTTCAGAATAATTCAATTTGATGAAATTGTTAAATAGTGTTATCTATTTATTATCTGATTATCTTGTTTATTTTGCTGCATGGTCAAATTTGTTTTTAAATTGTTATATATTATTTTTTTCTAGTTATTGTATAATAGTCCATCTTTATCTTTCATATTAGTTTGGTTTAAGTTTCACTTTAACTTTAAGGTCTCTCTAAAGACCAGGGATGTAGTCACAGGCCGCAATGACAGCTATTTAGGATGCTTTTCTTTATTTTAATATGAAAAGCTATTTTGCTATAGCAATAACTGTAATAGTATTAATTAGTAGAATGAATGATTACCTCTAAATCAATAATTCCTTGTTGCTTAATTCTTACAGGTTAAATAAAAAAAAATATATAAAAATAGAGGAACATATAACATTCCTGATAACAATATAGGGATTATTTGCCTAATAAAAAGATCATTGTTATACCAAATTATATATAATAAAAAGAGAGTTGGCAACACTGTTGTGATTATGGCGTAAGATTTGGCATTTACGCAATCTACATGGGATCAGTTTTTTATGGGTCCTATTCATGACTTTCTGCCAAGATATCTTCTAGGTTGTCTTTCTAATTATTTTTAAAACATGAACATGTAACAATGGATTTTGTTATTCAATTACAAGATTTTTAAAAGGATATCCTTCAAATTAAAAAAAACAAAAAATCTCTTGCTTTTACCCTTACATTCATTATATAACTTAAAATTCCACCTTAATTTGAGTGATGCAAAGAAATGGCTGTATGAAGAAAACATATATAAATTTGTATATTTTTTTATACAACATTTTATGCTAAGAGATGGGAATTGATACCTCTGTTCACAAAGATGGAGAGCCTGATAGGATATTTATACAAAGTGCATTTTGGCACATGACATCGTAGATGTAATGACTGCTAAACCAGTAAGTGCATCAGCTGCAGCACTTTTTGTCATGGATAATAAATATTATCATTGGCTTTTAATGTCTTAGAAGCAGAATTAGTTACTGAATTCATATATAACTGATAGTTTTTTGTAGCAGGGACCTACAACCAGATTGTATATTTATATTATTACAAATTTGTGTAGAAATATAGCAACATGATAACTAGATGTATGACTATTAAATTTCCTACAGTGTTCATGGAAAAGATATTCTTCTATATTCATAATACATAAAAATGGTACAACATGTGTTAATTTTTTTTATTACTTTCCAACTGAACAATGTTTTCAGTTTGCATATTGACCCCATTACAATTTGTTGTGCTCTGTTGAGATATTAAAATTTATTAGTAATTATATGGAATAATTTTTTTTACAGTGCAATGTAGCTCTTGATTCCAAACTATACTAACAAATATATATTTTATGTTTATGTTTATAAATATATTTTTATAACAAATAAATGGTCGATGGATTTACATTTCTGTCACAAAGCAGTATTGGTAACCAATGTTCAGAATGGTCTGTAATGCAAAAGGTTAATATTATATGTATATTATTTATATATGTCTTAAATGTTGATAGGTGCTATAAGTGCATAAAAAAATAATATTTTTATTTAACTTAGTAAATAACCTTTTAAGGCTTAATTCTTTATATGCTCACATGTAATTTTTTCCACATATCTTTGATGTAAGCTATTTGGAGATGTATTTAATTCAATTAGCAATGTTAACAGATTGTTTTTACAATTGTAATTATTTATAACATAGAACAATATGACTATATAAAGATAAATGCTACACATGCATTCACCAGTGAGGGGCCAGTTAGGATATGATCGGGACACATAGATGTGTGATTACTACTACAAGGTAAATTCTGTGTGGCAAGTCTCCAGTAAGCAACGCTTAAATTGTCTCATACATATCTAGTGATGATAGCGAGATATGGATGAGGGCCGTAATTCTGAATGCTGATGAAAATTACTAAGTATAATTACTTTTATACAGAACATTTACTTATAAGGCTTCTCTAATATTAACAAAAGTCCCGAGTTTCCTTAGTTCACCACTAGATAAACAGCATTGGTTAGCTGTAAAATAACATTTAATGGTTTCACGCAGCGAAGGTCTGCCCTGATTGATGTGCCCCATTTACACTCAACCTTGTTTTGAGATATACTAATACTTAGTAGGTGAACTTTGTTACAATAATCATCATGAATGTGACAGAAGAAAATAATTTCAATTTATTTATGCATATAATAGAGGTGTAAATAGTGTAGATTTTAATTATAAATACCAAATTTTATTCAGTTTCTAGTTGGCTTTTTGTAACTAAAAATCTAGTCTATATGTAGCAAAAATAGCCATAATTATGAGTAATTTTAAACAATGAAACAGGGGCAGATATTTAAATGTATTATATAATATATCTTGAAGGCTGTCTAATTTATCTACCATAAATTGCAACTAATGTGTGATTTCTTTTTACATATTTTTAACAATGATATACTTCATATAATAATTATTTAGACATTTTTATTCTCATTCACAATTTTTTTGTTATTTTCTGTTAACAATAACAGAAACTGTTGAATTGTAAGCAATGTCAAATTCTAATAGGAGGAGCTATCATACCATTTCTTTTGAGCACTGCAACACACGACATTCTAGATACTTTAAATAAATAATCGTAAATTAAATAATCTTATTTATATAACATTACAAACAAATATTACGTTAAGAAAACAACATTTTTATAATGTTGTAACAAGATAAAAACAATGTTTTTGATGGTTATCATCTCTTGTGTATTTAGTAATATTACGTAGCGGAAATGTATGCTCTTCAGTACTACGTGTAGACAAGATGTGCTTTAGTTAACTATCCAATAACAAGTCAACGTAATTGAATGCGAGTACAATGTGAGTTTGCCAATTGACAATAATTGTCGCAAAAACATTTTGGAGGTCATCTTACAATTCCCGCCATTGTGGAAAAAGTTGTAATAAAAAAAGTTGTAAAAAATAACAAGTTTACGAACTCAATTTCGCTCTTCGAGGGAAATTTTAAGGTATAACACGACCAAGTTCAGAAGTGTCAAGATAACACTTTGACTAAAGGTAAATAATGGTTAGTGCAACTAGACGGCTACTTTTTATTTCTTTATAAGTGCAAGTTTTCGCTCATGTAGCTTCAGGAAACGGGTTCTTAAAAGTACGGCTAACCTGGGTATCGTAGGATCAAGACGAATGGAAAAAACCGGAACACAGCACGTAAAAACACCCACAATACACTGGTAAATAACTCGTAGCGTGCCTCAAAGTGAAACACGTTTATCAAGATCAAAAACACAGAAATAAAACACTATAACCACTGAAATACTCGATGGAACCTGACAAGTACCCACCTTGGTCTTCGTTATTACATGTGTGGCCAGTTTTACGACAGCGAAATTTCCCGTCCCAATCGTCTTTTCCAGCTCGTAGTTGCCAACACATACTAATTGGTCGATTGGGAAGTGCTTGCTTTTGAGGTTTGGCTTGATGTTGTTGGCCATTTTCGTGAAAAATCGCGACAAAACCGCTCAGCCTCGCGTACTCCACGGCCGATTTCTGTCTACTGTCGCTGATTCAAGCGTATTGCCACTTCGGCGCCACTGTCGCTCACGTCATTCGCTAGGGACATTCAATTGCAGCCCTCGACTTTTCATTAATAAATAGAAATATTTTATACTCCGAAAACCGAATCATCTTTAAGTAAAGCGACATAACATTATCTAGTTACTTGAATGTAAGTGCTTATGTTGAACAAAAGACCGAACACCGCTGCGAAGCATTCTTATCAGTGAATCTGTTATCAACGCGAAGAGCTTAAGTTGAACATCACTGCTTATGAAAAAAAAGAACCCGATTCACAACCTTTACACGACTAACGCTATCCCCTCGCACCGTATTGTATATCTTACGATAGAGCGAGATGCATTGACTGAGGAGGGGGTAATGACGTCAGATGTTAGCGTTGACGTCACACGCGGCAATTTCAAATGAGTTAGACGAACGTACGTCAGACGAAAATATCGATTTTTCATCGGATAAGGAATATGAAGGTAAGATTTTGTATTAAAACAATTGAAATAAAACTATCGTTTGATACATCGAAATAGTACCTATTTCATTTGATTTCATATTATTTAATCGTTAGCTAATGCTGATTATCCTAAATTATGTCGAATTAATTAATTAAAAATTGACTTTGAAAAATAAGTCATTAAATCATTATATAAATGTGTTTTTCACATTTATTTCTTTATACGTTGTATTGTCATTATTTTTACAAGACAAAGCTAACGCGACCTGATGTTAAATGAGAAGTGAGTACGTATGTCCAGTTAGTTCAACGGCTTGTTTACTACAGTTATTTTACTTATTACAACAATCTGCATACCAGAATACAGTACTGTGATAATATTAACATAAAAACTGATAAGCACGGCATGGTCTATTGGAGCACTGATGTGAACTAAGATTAATAATTTATAATTGTTACACTGTCCTAAGACCAATATTACCTGGATAAAAGAATAAAATTATATAATAACTTTTACAATGCACATGCGCCTTTTGGCTTCTCCTATAACTGATGTGCATACATCCGTTAGGCAGCAGAAATTTGTGCGTAAGTTTCTATTTAGGCCAATGTTTATCAAGGTGGGTCGTAGGCCCTATAGGGGCAATTCTGTCATTTAGAGGGGGCAATCAGCAACTTAAAAAGATGCTAATATAATTTATTGCATTTTTGATTTTCATTTGTTTTGGGGGGTATTGGATAAAAATTACAAGGGTGTAGTGGGACAGTTGACGGGACGTGCGGGAAAAACATCCGCGTTGTCGAAGCCGTCGCCCCATCCACATAGATTAAATAGGTTGGAAAACACTGATCTGGACTATCACAGACAAAACCTTTGTTTTTTTGTTGCCAATTCAAATCTTAAATCTTTTTATTTTATTGATTCACTATTAAATTATTATCGAACGCGTCTTTTATCGAAAGAAATTGACAAAAAAACTATATATATATATATATACATGTCTTCGCGAGAGCAAAGGCTGCTTATGTCAGGTATGCATTGGTTACAGCCGCCGCTTCCGCTGGATTCGATGAAGTTTGCGCTGTTAGTCTTTTTGACGACTATTACGGCTTCATCGAAACCGGCCCACGGATCCGGTGATCCGTGAGTTGGTTGCAGCTCGCCCGATTTCTCATATTCAGTCATTTAGGCCAGCCCTATCCTGCTGGTCGACGGCGTACTTCCATTAATGCTTACGTGAATGTTCCTAGTATTGCGGTTCGGGTGATTACTGTCCCCACGGTAAGTCGCTGGGCCGATTTGCATCGCGGAATAACATCTGGGAGTGATCGGAGAGACTTACCACCGGTAAAATAATAGTGGAAAACCGGTTTCGTATATTTTCATTGTGACAAATTGTGAGCTCTTCGTCGGTTTTAACTGACTAAATGCCGTATGGGCTCGCTTCATCACTCGTATAGCTATAGTCCTTGGTTAGTTTTCGTATTATAAAATTGGGGTCAGAGTGCTATGGGTGGGCGCCCCTCCCCATCTGATCCGTCATTATCACATAACATTGCGTGAAATCGATGTGTTCGAATTCTTCGTTTTTTTTTACATTCTTTATCGCAACTTCGCTTCAGATTATTTAAAAAAAAATAGGGGAAATGTAGGGATTAATTGATGTACAACAAATTTACTTCAGCTTTGAAAGGAAAACAAAGAGAAGGCGTACAACTTGAGACAGTGGACGCCGCGTGTACAATATTTGTAATTTTTAGTTTTATTTGAATTTATTTTCGCCGCTCGAGTCCGCCACGGTGCACCTACCGAGGGCACCACGCCGCCGGGCTCCTCGCGCAGGCTTTGCGTCAATGAAAGGCTTACGCAAGTTAATCGAAAATTGTTTCGGAGAGCACGCGAGCTTGCAAGACTTCGACGGAGGAATATACGTCCGCAAACACAGGCCCCGATACACCGCACCAATGCGTACGAACGGATAAAGATCGGCTGAGGGTTTTTGGAGTAGATACCGTTAGTTAATCTTCCAATACCAAGAAAATAATTATTTTTTTGGTATTGAAAGCTATTATTACCGTAATATATTCAATCTATTTCGACATATTTCCAACATCATTATAGTGATTACAAATTTTAAATATACTAATAGCCCCTAAATCCAAGCTGCTCAAGTCGGCGCTGTACAGTGCAGGGTCATTTTATAATCGCAATGGAACGTTTTGCTCCTGATGGTGTTGCCATCAATGAGTTTGTTAAGACCAGTACAGAATAAGTGTGCGCCCGCTGTACCCGGGTACTGTCTGCATAGCCTGCCACGACAATTTCTTATGCGTAAAGGCTGGGGTGGTGGGTTGGCTTTTTATATTGAACGCGGTATAAATGTGAGTTTTATAAAATATCCGAAAGCAAACATAGAGCAAATGTGCCTCTCCACGAGCACAAATTTGTTTCGTATGGTTATTGGCACGGCCTACAGACACCAGTGGATCAATTTGGATTCATTCATTGACTTACTCTTACTGAATCTGTAGGTTCGTTTTCCCGTTTTGATTATGTTGTATTGGCAGGCAATGATTTTAACATTAATATGCTTAACACTTCAAATTGTAATTCAATTAAAGTAACACATTTTTTTTTTGGAATTTATGCATCTCAAACAGGTTATAACAGGATCAACACATTTTACAAAAGTAAAACTTCGATTGATCTGGTTTTGTACTAATGCGAGAATTCGAAATGTATCAGTTTCAAATATAACTGCTTCCGTTGGTCGTGCATGCATAAATATTGAGTTGATGATTAAAAAATCTAGCGTGTGCCCAAAATGTTTTGATTATAGAGCGATAAACAAAATAAATATAGATAATTTTAACAGGGATCTTGAACTAACTGACTGGGAAATCTGTGAGGTCGTTACAAAATGTCGATCTAATGGTTGAGAGATTTAACTTCTTATTGCTACCTTTGTTCGACTCTCAAGCCCCTATTAAAAACATTAAAATAAAAAACTATAAGCTTCTCTGCATAACAAGCAATTGTCGGCTGATGATAAGTTTAAGAAACAAAGCTTACCAAAGATATCGGAGAACTGGACTAGAGGAACATAAGAAATATTACAAAGAGCGAAAAACGTTCCTATTTTAATCAACATATAAATTCGCAAATAAATAATAGTCAATACTTTTGGAAATATCTTAGAAATAAAATTAATATTGACCCCAGTAAAAGTAATCATTTGCCAACTTCTTTTAATAACCCTGAGATTAATATAAATTTTTTCGATCTTCCCAATACAGGAACTATTTCTACCTCGCAACTGTATCATCAACGAATCCCATCGATTTTATAATGATATCTTCCAGCTTCAATGTATCCCTGAATTTGATGTTGCGTCTTACATCAAGACTACTAGATCTAACTCCGTGGGAAAAGATGGGATAAGTAGAGACATGGTCCTTATGCTTCTTCCCCGTACGATAAGCGTTATTACGAATATTATTAACAGTTCCTTAATTACGAGCACAGTCCTCAGTCACTGGAAAGAGGCATTATACCTAAAGTCGATAACCCTAACAATTTCAAAGATGTACGACCAATAAGTATTTTACCATTTTTGTCGAAGCTGTTAGAAAAAGCTGTGTATACCCAATTAAGTCGATATATTGAAAGTAATAATGTTCTGCGCCATCGAAGGGGTCGTGGTACTGTCGCTGCTGTACTAGACGTCACAGATAATATTCTCGCTGAAGAAGATCTCGGGCGAAGCACTGTTCTCACGTTATTGGATTTTTCGCGGGCTTTTGATAGTCTTAACGTATCACACCTTTTAACAAAATTATTTTACTAAATCTAAATCGGGAACCTAAAATCCAGTTTCAATTAAATTTTCTAACGCGTTAAATGGTTAGTGAAAGCAGTACCTTCACTTGGCTATTGGCAAGCAGCAGCCATAACATAAAGGTGGTAATTAAAAGTAAACACAAAATATAATTTAAGCCATAGATCAATACTAGTCTATAATGATATGAGCTGTTTCATTACAATCGATTATTACGCAACAATTGCTAATCAAATGAATTGATTTATTGTTCACAAATCATAATTATTGAAGTCGTGATATCACATTATCATTAAAGTGATCTTTATATGAATTTTAAAAGTATTTTGCTGTTTTATTAATTACGATTGATTTGTTAATTTTAATTAAAAATAAAATAATGAAATAAGGACAAAATAATTTCCCAAAATAAGGAATCTTGCATTCGAAACAACGCGTACGATTTTCGCATCGGATGTGGCGAGCGAGTCTGATACATCAGCATCTACATTCATGCTACAAGTGAATGGATATTGCTGAAAATAGATAGCCTTTATATACTATCGCTGTTCATTCATGAATCGGCGCTCTAGAATGAGATGATATTTTCTGTGGAACCGCTCTATCGATCATGTAGGGATTAATATCAACGCCATCTGTGAAATAGACTTGGAACTAGTTATCATTCTTTAAGCAAATTTTGTCAATGACCTCAGTGTTGCCAAACATTTTACGGACACCATAAGCCTCTTCAGGTACCCTTGTTTTTCTTGTACTAATATTTATCAATGAAAGTACTCAAAATTGAAAACGTAATATATGTTAATGCATGTTTTGCGCGTTCAAATGTCGTAATATATTAATTAAAACACATTTCTCATTGCCCATTTCACACAGAAAAAAAAAACAAATTTATAGTATTAATACTTATTTATTTATAGTAGTTAGCAATTATTTTTTAGTGGTATATAATAAAAAATTATATCGATTAGAGAATACATGTAAAATAATTACATAATGTAATAGTAGTAATTCAATGACTCGTCTAAATAATAATATTTTGTAGCGACATTTCGGACGAATATTTATATTCCTACGAAGTGCTCAAGTTGAATTATTTCCCAAAACATTTTCTATGGCGTCTGTTAGTAAAATTATAGTGCCTCTATCTTGAAGAGAGTAAGTCCATGTATTATCAGCCTTTACTATACACATCAAAGATAAGTTAAAAAGTGAACTGATCAGGATGACTGCCTTCTGAATACAATTTTATTACAGAAAGTTTTACCACGCACAAGCACCCTGTGGTAGCGGTTGTCGCCAGCGGTATTTCCAGACTGATACGACTTAGCGGCCTTCAAGAAGAGAGACTGCACCTTCTTAAAAGGTCGGCAACGCAGTTGCGGCTGTCTATGGGCGACGGTGATCACTTTACATCAGACGAACCGCCCGCCTGTTTGCCGGCTCTTTCTATAAACAAAAAATTAATATGCACGATAACCTGTGATCGAGATAACTAACACCTGAAATAGATCGGACTCATTGTTACAGACAAGTTTGCACAGTCGCTTCCACGATTAACTTGTCCCAGTTCTCTCAAAATAACGGATACGGGGGGATGATCGAAATAAAACACCTCTGTAATAATTTACTCATTTAAATATATATTTCTATAATAGAAATCTGTTACGTATTTTACATAAATAGTTATCGAGGGCGTTTTCCCCGCAAACCGTTTCGTAGTATTAAAAATACAGTAATAATTATTTAATAAAATAATAAATTAATTTTAATATTAATAATACAATGATCTCGTTAACAATTTAGCGAATAATATCTTTGGCTAAGTAAGATTCCTTTGTGAATTAATAAACAAATATGACGCTCGGGGGCGCCCGCTTTCGCTTCACGCCAACGGTCCGGTTCGTGAACGGCTGTGACATCTGTCGGGGGACGGACGCACCGCCGTTGTAGCGATCGGGCACCGACGGCCGGCGCACGCGCAATCGTAAGTGGCGAAATGGAGAGGCACGATGCGTTAGTAACATTAAAAATGACTCGTATGGCTAAAAATGCTCGCGCGACAATGAAGGGGGCGCCCCCAAACCATCATCAACAACAATAAAATTATTTATATTCATATAGAAAAAAAAACAAAGAAAAAAAAAAACAAAAACAATCACACATGTAACGAAGCATACTTGACTAACCTCACAATTTTATAACAACACCGACACTCACCGAGTGGTTCACACCGGTGTTGTCGCTTTCGAATCAACTAGACTCCCGACGAACCCAGGACAATCTCGACTCATTGGACAATATATTAATTACGCAACAATCATATATCAAAAACGTTTATTGCGAACGCATTGGATCGGTCGACGTTACATCTAGTGGGGGGAGGGGGGAGAGGGCGGGGCTAATGTGAATAGCGATTTGGAGCGAATCATTGTAAATGTGAGGCGCCAAATGATGGCTTTAAATATGTAACGTAAAGCGGGCGGCTCTCCCGATACATTCGCATTGACGGGGATCCAATGTATACGCAAAATACAATTTATTCGTACATGCGACACGCCACAATATAATTTCTTCATAAACAAAACCATTTTTTGAAATTCACCACATTGTCGTACCATACGTTATATTAGGACATAAGTAAAAAAAAATTAAATATAAGCCTGTTTAACGGCAAAGGGGTACAATAATAATGCCTACATATATCAAAATATATGTAGGGATAGAATACATCACATTGAATGGAAATGGTTTGAATGTAGTCATAAGTAAACCTGTGCTTGCTAAGTGACAAGATGATTGCAAGTGTATATAAAAAAAGCTTGTTCCATCTAGTTTAATAGTAATATTATAATTTTAAACGATAGCTTTTCAAACCACAGCTTACCTTTACTCTTTTTTTTTTTAATGTAAAAGGTGACAATAACTGTCCTATACGATGTTGCTCGTTAATGTGTTAATTATATTCGCAGAGTTAAATTTCTCGCTGAAAATAAACGGCAATGGGGAGACATATTCAAATATAAAGAATTGTTGTTTGTTAAGGTTGGCAATAATACGACAATATGATGGATTATTTTAATTCGTCATCTTAATATTATAATATTACTTCTGTTACGCTAAAATTTTGCATGTTTCACGTTTTTAACGTTTGCAACACCGAAATTATATTTTGCTGCAGATGTGACCTGACGACTTATAACTAGAAATTATTTTCACAGCAAATCCCATGACTTTTGTTCGGTAAATGTTAGGACATGTATATATAAATATATATTTCTTTAGTGAAAGGTTATTACGTTCCATTCGGAGTTCAATGCACGTCGGTGAAGTTGTAAACCGGTTTAGTTACTCGCAGGGAAATACCAAACTCGAGATGGCCGCGGCTGACTCCACCCTGAACCCTCGTTGGTGAACAAACAATTTAAAAAAAAACAAACCCTTAAGATTTAATCAACAACGGATAATATATTTGTATTAATAAATAAGCTTTACACGCGCGTATTTACAAAACGGCGGGCGCCCGGCAACGCGGGGCGTCTCCCTTTAGAAATATGTATATATAATTTTCACTCACAATTTTATACTAATTTGTATGCGTTAAGGCACCGCCACACACCGGCCGTTAATGTCGGAGGTTAATTTGCTACGGAACGGTGTGAAGGCGCCTTACGTTTGCATTGCTCGATGCGATTGGCGGGAGGCGTTGCGGTATAGTATACAAACCTAAGTTAAATTCCATACCATCACTGCACCAGCGGTAAACAACATTCACTGCCCCATACAAGTTCACGGCGTATCAATTTTGAATTTAGTGACATAGTATTGTGTGTGTATGTGTGTGTGTGTGTGTATGTCTGATTCATGAAGGAATTGGCGATGTGTGTGTGTTTTTTAATCACTTGCGGTGCAAAGAAATCCACTATTGCGCGTGCCATGACAGCCGAACGCAGATCACTTCGGAGCGCCGTTAGCCGGGGTACAGCGGGTTCCGGAAGAGGATACAACGACGCATCGACCGATGGTAACTTAAACGACGAAACGCAAGTGGAAATCGTCCAAAAAAAAAAAATACAATTCCAGTGACAGATGATGACGTGCAATAATTTTCCGATGACGCGTTAGACACGGCGCCGGCGTTTCGGCGGTAGAAACGTCTCGACGTACGTGGCACGTCTTCTCACCGCAAGTGGTTAATAATCATAGATATATAACAACAATTACCAAATCAATCATTTACGACAATACCAAAACCGTATGACTCATCCGTGACGGACTATGGCGCTGCTCTCTCCCCACGAGAGGAGGCCTGGAGTCACGCAGCGGAGACAAATGAAGAAATACCTTTACGTAACAAGAGGAAACGCTCGTATACAGCAGCGAATGGGTCAATTTACTAAAGCTCATAGATTTCACTGGCTATCCAGCTACACTTGAAAAGTATTTATATATTAAATGTGGTTAGATTGGACGATTTTTATATTTGGGTAACGGTTGTGCTGATTTCGCAGCTCCGTTTAAACGTCTAACGAAGCACGGTTTCGTTTTACGCTAAGTGGGTGGGTGGTACCTAATTATTAAACTACCCTCAATTGTTTTTCCAACCTAAACTTTTTACAATGTATTTTTTTTTTACGGAAACAATGTTCGTGAAGTGTTATTATATAACAGAAAACAATTTTATGATTACAAAGTACAGAATAATAGTGTAAAACAATTATTGTAAATAAATATCTAATAATAATTTACCATTGAAACTATTTTTAAAATAAACATTTTCGAAAGTTGACAATTTTTGTTCTCTCTAATTAAGAATACAAAATTTGAAATTATATACTTTCGTATTTATGTTAATAATAGCCAATCCAACTATATGACAAATTACATCCAATTAGCTCGGAATCACCATTTTCGATTCGTGAATTTAAACACTGGATATACAAACGAAAAATCATTAGCAAATCACAACGTCGTAACGTTTGGACTATTATTATTATTATTTTAATTATTATATTATTTTTTTTATATAGAAAAAAAAAATATAGTAGTTCAACTGTCAATTCGGTACGCACTTGCGGCGGTCGCGGTGCGGTTCGTCGCGGCCGCGTGCGCGCCCCCCGCCTCACAGCAGCCGCAGGCACGACGGCAGGCGGGGGGCGCGGGGCGGGGCGCGCTACGAGCGCTGCAGCTCGTAGAACAGCACGTAGGCCTCCGGGGAGACCACGTTGCGCGGGCTGATCGGCGTTACCCTGCAATGTTGCGCGTGCCCGCGTGATGGGCGTCAACACGAGATCGATACTGTTTCTAAAGGTACTTCGGCGCGGGTCGTACACGTCTCACTAGTCACGTTAAATAGCAATCAGGCTATAGATGGTAGTGCTAGCCTTGAATACTCTAGCATTTTTTTTTTATAGGAAGAATAGACAAATCGGCGAGAGTTTCATACGATGGTAAGTGATCACCGTCGGCCCATGGACGGCGGGAACACTCGGGGAGTCGCAACTGCATTTATACGAGGCATTAAGATGGGCAATGGTAATTAGTCAGTTTGTTTCGATGAAACTCTACCACCGTGCATACCATATACACTCCATTGCCCTATTCCAGTTAGTAAAGCAATGTACGTGTGATATTACCAAAAAATAAACATTTGATATTTTGATGCCATTAGTGGGATATGGTGGATGTAAACATGCTTAATAGCGCCACATTATTATTAACATCTTGCTTGCTCCCGATTACTTAAAAAAGGCTATAAGCGTAGACCACTATCACATAACAATCGATTAGTGGTGTCACTTACTTTTGAGTTATGGATATCAAGCACTCGATTTAAAGTGAATGTCTCAAATGTATTCTAATTTCAATCTAGAAAATACCTGGAGTCGTTGTATTCGTGCCACTCGCCATTGTACGGATGCTTGCAGTAAGCAGTGTAGTGGCCGGAGTACGTGGTGCCTGTGGACCATAATGACCATATATATTTTTTTTAAATTTATGAGCTAACAACAGTTGACCTCGACTTCACCCGTTCAGGCCGTAGATGGTGAACAAGTGGGGCCTAGAATATTTCTAGCTCTCATGTATATGCTTGCTGGAACAGCGATGCTGTTATTGGAGTAAATTGTCATTAAGGGTGCTGGCATGGCGGGGTCGAAAAACCAAACAACCCTCCAGACGAGAATCTATCACTCTTGTGAGTTCAGATTCGAGCCCGGGACCCCCCTTAAATATATACCATACGCCACTTTATTACGCAAGACTATACATGGGATGGCTATAATGTTACTGAACTAGCCCCAAAGTCCGGCTTGCCCGAAAGGCTAGTTAAAAACTATGAGGATGATAAAAAATTATTAATAAATCACATTATTAACTTATAATGTACCCTCTTATTTAAGTGTTTGCCCTATTATCAGAGTGTTGGCGTACTTAACACATTATCGACCGGTGACGAAAAAGAAATCCTCTCACCTTGTGTTTTCCTCAATAAGCTCTTTACCGCACAGGTTTTTTTTTTTCATTTAAAAATGATAGTTTAAGAACTGAATAATCGTCTGAAAGTTTATCTCTCAATAGGTATCAGCTACAAAAGTCAGAATAACGGGCTAAGCGTGGGCGTGCGGCGACGACGAAAAGCCTAAAAATCGGCTAACGGTCGATAAAGTGTTAAGAAATAATTTCTAATTCGCAATTAATCAGTAGAGGGTTAATAATACTAGCATTTACAGCTATGCCGTCACCATTCCTCAACAGAGTGATGTGTACTGATCCAATCCAGTGGAGGTACTACCATGTAAGCGCAATAGATCGACGACATACCTCATTTAATCAATTTAGTGCATTAAAATTAATAAATCAAATGTTGTACAAAATCTAAAGTCGACACTAAATAAAAAAAAAATATGGAAAAATCATCACTCACGATGTATTTATATTTTTTTTTATATTCCTTTCTTTTTTTATTTTTTTTTTGTGCACACTATTGTTATTCTTTATGCAAGTATGTGTATTTAAAAATTCTCCTTTCATTTATATGTGTATTACCGCCCGCTCTCTCTTATCTTTATTTATATTATTATTTTTTATTCTCTACTATTCCTTTTACGCACCCCATATTTATATTCATCTCTGGTCAACCCTAAGGTAGAGTGG